>PVIH01002864.1:155896-175997 GCA_004025045.1 Sigmodon hispidus
AAAAAAAAAAAAAAAAAAAAAAAAAAAAAAAAAAAAAAAAAAAAAAAAAAAAAAAAAAAAAAAAAAAAAAAAAAAAAAAAAAAAAAAAAAAAAAAAAACTACTGAAAAGCAAAGGAAAGAAAAGAGACAAGTTTCTCTTTACGTGATTAGAGCAGTCCGTGGAAGGGATGGGCAAGATGATCCAGTGGGTAAAAGCACTTGCTGTTCAAGACTCAGATCTAAGTTTGATCCTTCGAACCCTATGGAAGAAGGCAAAAACCCACCCCAGAAAATCATACTCTGACTCATAATCACATGCTATATCACACAAATACCCAGAATTATACAAAGAATAAATAAAATCGTAATAAATATCGTACTCAGATATTTAGATCTGTCTATACCATTAGCCTAAATTTACCCTTAGTCTTTCAGTCTTATGACCCAACTAATAGCTTCTTCTTTTCATTTTCTACCTATTGTTTCTACCTATTCATTTTCTTCCATGTTGTTTAACATGGAAGACAGTAATTACTGACAAACCATAAAATGTCAGGTTGGCCAAATTGAAGAAGGCTGCAGGGTAATGAGCATTTCCCTTGTATTTGATATAAAGCAATCCATCTGGATGTCCAGTAGGAAAGCAGATGGCCACACAGCCATCTTTTGTGTTTCAGACTGAGCTTGTGTGTCTCCCGAAGCTACAACCTTAGGATCTAGGATAGAAAAAGGTCAAATGGCTTCAGTATCTTACTCAAGTCTTAAGTTTGCCTGTTAAAATGCAAATGAAAACATATACAACCTTGTAAATCTACATTTAACAACCCAACATAGCTGAGAATCACATAGCCATGGGTTTTGACAACCATAGAAGGAAAGTTCTCCGCCCAGCACAAAGTTAGTGAAAAGAAAGCCAGTGAGGCCTGACATAGGTGACGCTGAGTCTAGGAGAATCTGTATGATTCTCCAGGCCCTTCTCAGGCTATTTGAGTGCTGTTCCCTGGCTGAGGTAAATTAGTATGCTTAAGGTGAAGGTGACAAAAGCTTGATCTAATTATCTTAATTAAAAAACAGTGGAGAGAACATTCTGTCATGGCCACCTGGAGATATGGGCAAGATTAATTATCACTCCCGATTCCAACCAACTGCTGTGTATCACCATAACCCTGCAAGCTAAGAGTTGAAATACTTGGAGTTGTCAAGGCTTAAATATAAAAAACAGAAAACACAGACTCTCTTGAGAGGATGATTCAGCGAGATCTTAGGTTCCAGTTACTAGTTTAAGACATTAACCAAATGCTAATTAACTGGCTGCCACCCAAAGCTTTAGGAAGCTTTGTCAGTCCTAAAAATCTTCAGTCCTGGCAAAGCAAATGCTTGACAGTACTGCCCACCAAAGCTCACCAACAGAATGTAGTTTGCTAACATAGAACAAATAAATAGGAGACTTTCTCAGTATCTGTATCAAGTGGGGCTACAAGACCATAATTATTAGGGAAAATCCCCCATGATTTAGATTGGCCAACTGGGGATGGTGAGAAAATGCAGTGTCTAACCAATGAGATCATTGGTTACTCTCCCTTTTCTTTGTAACTTCAAGAGAAAATTTTGTTGAAGTCATATCTGTTTTTGTTGAGTCCCTGTTTATCTACTAGGTTCATTGTCACAGACAAAAATGCCCTTTTAGTCATACATTGCTGGACCACATGCAGCTATATCCTAAACGGATAGAAAAGCAGATACAAAACAAAGACTGTGGCCCAGAAATATATAGAATAACTATACAAAACATTATTTGTGTATTTTAAAGAGGAAATGATGATGGGTTGTTTATGTTGTATATGAAATAATTATAGTATGTTATATAAGAACATAGCATATTCAAAGATAAGTAATAGTTTATTAACTTAAAAAATTATGTTTTATGGAAAACCAGATGTTGTGTTGGAAATTTACTGATTTTTTTTTTAAAAAAAAAAACAAAAAACAAGACTCCTAACAATAGAACTCTCCTTTTTGTCAAACATTTTTCTGAAAGACAGATGGGTTGCCTTAGTTCTTGGGTCATTGTCTTACCTGCCTGTTACATGTAAACCCAGTTATTGGTTATGATGTGAACACTTGATTCATCAACCAAACCATACTTGTACTTAAAGTAAGCCACTGATATTACTAGTCTGGTAGACTATAAGCCTGGAACTGTCTATACTCATCTTTGCTATGGCTTACAGAGTTTCTAATAATTAACCAGTGAAGAAGACAGAGTAAAGAAGTATGGAGAGAAAAATTCTTTTTTTTTTTTCTTAATACAACCAGATAATATTTATTAAGAAAAAGGCACTTGCTAGACAACAAACAACTCTAAGAGAAAAATAGAGCTGAGATGCACAAAGAGCTGAGAGCTTCTTCCCAGGGCACACCAAAACAAAGAAAGCCCAAGCAGCTTCAGGGCCAGCATCTCCGAAGATCCTGGCCACACCCCTTGGGATCTAGTTCCCTGACATCATAAGCGCTCATTCTTGATATTATTCTGTGAACTCTTAAATTCATTCATGCTTGAAGCTTCCAAATGCACCTGTAGTCCTCAGCCATCTAAACCAATAAATTGATTTTTCTGCTTCACAAGTTTAAATGTATTTCTAAAACCTAGTCTTAAGAATATGAATGTACTTCCAGTCCTGCTCTCCATGTTAACAACATAAATTCCTTTTTCTTTATTGTTTTCCTTGTTTTTATTTTATTTTTTGTTGTTGCTGTTATTGTTATTGTGGTGGTGGTGATGGTTTTGAGATAGTGTTCTACCATAGAGCCCAGGCATAAATTCCTTTTTCTTTATTGTTTCCTTTGTTTTTATTTTATTTTGTGTTGTTGCTGTTATTGTTATTGTGGTGGTGGTGATGGTTTTGAGATAGCGTTCTACCATAGAGCCCAGGCTGTCCTCAGCCTCACAAGCCACTGACTCCACCTCATCATGGCGGTGATGACAGACAAGGACCGCCACACACAGCTAAACATTTTTATTTCTAAGTCTTTCTGTCGTACAGCATTAGCTTTCTCAGAGGAAGAAAAAGTTCACAGAAGAACTTTTAACTTCCTTAAAACTTACTTAATCACATACCTCATCATAGTGTTAAGGAAATGTCTAAGAAAATCAAGAGCTCCTTTGCTCTAGTTGTTAGTCTTTAAAGCCACGCCCTCCTCTGAGCTCTGATGTCAACCTCCATTTAAAGCAGTATTCCTGCTTCTGAATCTCTCTCTGCCTTTGTTTCTCTTGAAAGCTCCTCATCCCTCTTTTTCCTTTCTTCCTCCTTTCTCCTTGTCTTTCCTCTTGCCCTCTCTGCTACAATAATCATAACCTTTCCACTAATCATAACCATACCCATCTGTAATGGGATTATGTGTTATATTGTAAATAATTGTCCTGCCTATGGGTTTAATAAAAAGCTGATTGGCCAGAAGGCAGACAGGAAGTGTGGGCAGAGCTAGCAGACTGAGAAAATCTTAGAGCAGAGCAGACATGCCAAACAGACACCACAGTGCCACCAGAGAGAGACAACACAGATGCCAGGAGACACAGAGGAAAGAAGCTGAAGTGTCGCTCTGAGAAAAGGTACTGAGCCTCATGGCTGAACAAGACGGGTTGAGTTAAGATGAAAGAGTTAGCAAATTATATGCCTGGGCCCTAGGTCAGTCAGCATAAAAATAATACAAGTGTGTGTGTGTGATTATTTGAAGCTAAGCAAGGCTGAGAGCGGGACCAAACCACTGGTCTAGGCCTCAAAAGTCCAGACCAGAAACCTATTACAACACCAATCTGACAATAAAGCTCTTTCCTACATAGAAACAGCTTTAATCATCTCCTACTATCCACAGCTTCCTTCTGCCACGTTCCCATGTGTATCCATAGACATCCACCGCCAGATAACTGGGTAAATTTGAATCATAAAAAACCTGCACAAAATCCTAACACTAGTCATGTAAGAGAAGTAAAGCACCAGAGAAGAGAACTACTATAGTAAGTACAACTTACTCAACAGTGGAAGGTTGGACAGTCCTAAGGAGAGGAAAAATTACAATAGAGTCCCAAAATGCTGCTGTGCAGTACCAACAGGATGCAGCTGGTCATCCTGGTTCATGTCTGAACAACCAGCACTGGGAAGAGTGAGTTAGGAGAATGCCAGTTCAAAACCAGCCTGGGCTACAGCATGAAGATCTTGTCTCAAAAAGCCAAGGTGAGTGGTTAATGCTTGCAGAGAAATGTGACAATAACAACACCTTAAACAATTAAAGTGAGGATGTGTCATGAGGGGAGCTGGGAGACACTACTGTGGCTTCTGTGACTGACACTATGTTAGATCCCACATAGCTTTTAGTTGGCAGGTCAACAGTTGAAAGAAAGGTTTCATTTCTCTTCTTCTTTAATGGGCTGCAAAGACTTCCAGAGACTTAAGGCTACTGTTTTAGTCCTCATGCCTCCCACATCTTACAAGTTCTCTTTTGATCAACTCTACTTTACAGTCTTGTGAAGATAAAGATTTGGGGATCTGTGCTTCTTAGCGTAACCGTGCTGATGCAGAAAGAGCTTTAGCAGTTCTTTAACTACGTTGTACACAAAACAAAGGAAGGCCACATTTCTGCCTACTCTCATACAGCATGCTGTTGCACAACTTAAAACATTCTGTCCCTCTTCTGAAAAGAGGACACATACATGATACCATCTTAGGATGAGTTCTTCTCTAGCGGAGGCACACTGTCTTTTTGTTAGCCTGGCAATAAATGTCAGTCCCTTAGTTTCAGCACCGAGAACACATCTTGTTTTGGAAAGGAGAAGACAAAACAAAAAGAAAAATGACTGTTTCCTGTTGACACAAGAAAAGATATGTCAAATAGAGGTGAAAATACTCATGATGTGAACACTGGAGGAAAGTCTGGTTCACTTTTCCCATCTGACTGTAGATGGCATTTGTACCCATCCTGTTCTCCAAGTCATTCTGAATTCCCTTTGCTCTAAGGTAGCATTTGAGAGAGCTGTAAGGAGCAGCTGATGCCCTGAGTGTGAATTCCTGAATGAATGTGTGTTGTTGACATGGGTATAGCCATGTCAATGACCCTAGTGTCAGAGCTAGAGAAAAATGACAAATTTTCTGGTTCATGTGTGAATGTTGATAGTGTGCAGAAAATGTCCACCATAGCTTTCTACCCCCTGAATATGTATGCACTGTCGAGTGCCCCCCTCAAAGAGATTGCTTCTAAACAAGAACAAAGAATAACTAAATCTGTGTTCTTGACCCAGCTGTGTGCCATACCATAAATCCTACCCCCTTGTTTATTTGTATATAATAATCCTACTTCTCTGTTTAACTGAATATAATAAACATGCCAAGTTTCCAAAGTGTGATGGTTTCTCTACAGAGATTCCTGTCCAACCTACCCCAGATTCATTCTTTATCTCACTCTCTCTCTTTCCCTCCCTTCCTTCTCTCTCCCTCCCTCCCTTCTCTCTCTCTCTCTCTCTCTCTCTCTCTCTCTCTCTCTCTCTCTCTCTCTCTCTCTCTCCTTCATTTCCTCAGCACATCAGCCACTTCTGTCCCTGGAAACTGCACAAGAACTCAGCAAGAAATGGTCCTCTGAGAATGTGCACATTTCCAAATCCCACAGTTTTTCACTCATCTGCAGTTTCTTATTAAATTCTGCCACAGGACATGATAAATAATGGCACCACACAATGATTGTTGTTAGTTAGGCAGTGTAAGGAGCCCATACTGACCAAGTTCCAGTTTTTATGAGCTGCTTAGTTATTTAGTTATTACTGTATCCTTTCCTGAAAATAATCAGTTTAGAGTTGGGGGGAATCTAAGACCTCCAAACCAGTGGTCAAAAGGTACAAAATCAAAATCAGAATCAAAAGTGTCAATGTCTACTCCTATTTAAATTCTTTGAAATACAGCCCTCGACAAAACAGTAACACATATTAGTCTCAAGTAGACATAAATAACCTGATCTCAGGAGAGGATGTCACTCCAGTCTCCAACAATATGGCTTTATAGTTGGCACCACAGTTGAGTTCTCCAAATGTCATTCTAGAGTGAGGCCAGCTGCTTCCTAGAGATAGGTAACATGCTGAGACCAGTGAGTTCTATGGATATGTGCCCACTGCCACACTGCATTTGTCATGGAAAGCTTCATGGCCAAAGATAATGCTTGGTAGAATCCTATGATGTTGAATAAAACATTCTCTATGGAAGATGAGTTGGATTCAAAACACCTATGGACAATGGTTTTGGCAGAAGCACTGGAAGTAGAGAAGGCATACACACATCCAAAGACAGATCTATTCTGGAGGAAACAAAGCTCCAACACATCCATGATGCAAATGATCCAAGAATTTCCTTGCCTGCATCTAACTGTTGGAAACTTCCCAGGGAACGGCACCATACATATGCTCAGATTCTGTCTGGTGGCAGGCTAGTATTCAACATTTCAGATAAACTTTGTTCTGTCAATTCCCTGCATATCCTCCATTTTTCCTCCCATGACTATCATCTGTGTTCACTTGGCTAACACAGTAGAAGGTGGGAAGGATCAAAATCATGTGATTACTGGAATCCTTTTTTGTTCATGTCACTCCTAAAGGAGAATTCACATAGAATAAAATTCATCAAACTATTCATCAAACATTAAACACTGCATGTGAATTAGTGTAGTTCTAAGACTTCAACCATATTTCCTTACAGGCAGAAATAAACAAACTGGTGCCCTGCTCTAGGGACTCCCCTCACCGATGTCCTTTGGAACTATTTCTGAACAGAGTATTCTTAAGTTGAGCTGCAAACTCTCAGTTTTGTTTTTTTGAATGGTATCAGCATATTATGTGAAAACTACTGTAAATAAGACCTCCAATTTTTTCTTTCTAATATGTCCATCATAGTGAGGTCCATATGATATCATAGATCAAGGATGAGATAGAACAAGCAGAGACAGAAGAATGGACAATGAACATCTGTGACACTGGTTGATGGACTAATTTGGTCAACAGGTACCTGCTTAATCCTGATCTTGTGTATGCTGCATCCAAATGATGCTGAAGTGCTCTTGAAACATTTGGACCAAGTGCTAAGTATGGTCTCTAATAAAAATCTCCTATTATCTTAATAGAGAATGGTCACAAATATAACTTGCCCAATAGCAAAGCCAAATCTGCTATGGAAAAGGAAAAGAGATCCCCCTGCAATAGGCATATGTTTGCTCCTTTATCAATCTAAGTTCTGTAACAGGCCCTCTCTTAGGAAGCTGACAAAGATCTCATTAATGACTCTTGTCAGTCTCTTACACTTAAGGCACCCTTAGATCTGCTCACTCAGAAGAACCAAGTTCTGGCACAGCTTTCTCCAGAAGTTTTTATTTTTCCTGGTCCTCCTTAAAACTGGCAGCCAAAATTTTGCAGGTGGACTGGAATAGTACACCAAAATGAGATGAATGTTGTCTCCAAAAACCCAATGAAGGCTCCAAGATTTGATAAGTCTTTATTAGTGGTTAAACTAAATAGATGCATATGGCACCGTGTGCCTCATCTTCAACAATTTGAAGATATATTGACATACTACAGACCACTGTACCCAGAATAGTGTTATGTAGGTAGCAAGCCCTAAAATAACACACAGCACCTTTGTATTACATGCATCTCTACTTTTCCAAGTTTGTGAGTTTTCCTCTTAAATGATCCAAGTCTGGTTTCTTCAGAAGTATCAACACTAATAAAGAAGAGCTAAGAGAGAATAAACAGGAACTTTTTACCAGTCATCCAAACATGCTTTGAAAGGAAGCAGAACCCTAGGCTACAAAATGAGCCAAAGCCACAGTTTCTTCTAATGGCCACTTAAAAAAGAAGAAAGAGGAAGGCCTGCTGAGTATTCACCCTGAGAATTATGATATGAAATTATTCCCTCACATCAAAAGCAGAATGCACATTTAAGTTCTAATCCTTATCTTTTTTATCACTTTGTATTTCTTTTACTCTCAGCCTAAATTCTGCATCTCATCAACTATTCTTATGGCAATATTCAATTTTCAATGGACTTCTCTTGCCTCCAAAGTAAATAGCAAATAACACCAAACTAAACTAAGGTTTCTTCACATAAGGCTTCCAATGGGGTATATAGTCCTGACTATGAGAATTCACTTCATGCAACCTTTTTTTCCATCATACCAAATCTGTCATGTACTACATAATGTAATGTGTTTTTCACTTCTAGTCTTCTCACATTCTGGTCCCTTAGCAGGGAGTGTCCTACCTCCTGCAAGATGACTCAAGTCATCCTCAAGACTCATTCTTTGATTCTCTCACCCCTCAGACTTCTTTGATTCCTCTACTATGTGATTGAGTCCAAGCTCTGGGGTTCCCCCAGTCCCACCAGTGGACAGTCATGATATATTCATAATACATAAATGAATGAGATGGTTTATCACCTTCTGGTTTGGCCAAATTCCCTATCTATTTACTTGTAATTTACTAAGGATTTTGTTTGAGATCTTTAATTTACCATAACAGAACAACAGTTTCAGCAACTATTAAAATCAATAATAGAATGCTTTTGTGAAGATTTGCTTAGAAAATTCTGGTATTTGGTGTTTAATTCATTGATTTTCTTTTGTTGGTCAAGTCATGCATGAATCTCTCAGCAATAAAATGAAATGATTTATCCCTTTATTTAAATGTTAATCTTCTTTTTATAGTTGACTCTTTTTAAATTATGTACTTGTCCCAGTATAATAGGCACATCCTTCTCATAAAATTCCTCCTTTAAATGTATTACCTTTGAGACCTTTAATGAACAACCCTATGTGTCTCATTTCCTCCTACAATAAAAAGAAGAGAATTGTTATTGCCCATCTTCCAAGTGATATGGATGTCTGGCTTCTTTCCTTAACATGAGTGTAGGTACTATTCAGATGTAAGCATTCTGAGTATTGTACGCTGAATAAATATATCGGTACATCTAGTGATATGTTCTATGGATAATCTTAATTGCTCTAAAATTTATTTAGCATTTTGTTTACATGATACTCAAACAAAATGGGAACACAATTAACACCTTTAAATGTCTGCAATTCAAAGCTTGTGGAGATAAAAGCAGAAAAATTCGTGTCTCTTTGATTCTAAGTTGGGATTACTTTTCTACCAGCGTAGGTTAATTGTATTGAGATTATGCTTTGTTGTAAATATTTGTCCCACCTACTAGTTTAATAAAATGCTGATTGGCCAGAAGGCAAACAGGAAGTATGAGCAGGGCTACCAGGCTAAGAAAACTCGGGAACATTTCAGAGCAAAGTCAGATGCCACAGGGATATGACAGAGGCACAAGGAGGAAACTATAGCAGCAGACATAGAGGAAAGAAATTGAAATGCTACTCTGAGAAAAGGTACCAAGCCACATGGCTGAACATGGGTTAGTTTAAGAGCAAGAGCTAGCTAGCAATATGCCTGGGACCTAAGTCAATCAGCATAAAAATAATACAAGTCTGTGTGTGTTTATTTGAGTTAAAGTGGGAGAGTGGAACCAAACCTCTGGACTAAACCTGAAAGTCTAGCCCAGAAAATTAATACAGTAGTTAGTGGCTAATATATTGTTTTCAACAAAAAACAAGCAGCTCTTATCTATAGTAATTGATAGCAGTCCTATTATGTTCCCAAATTTTCACTCAAGTCAGTTCCAACTCTATCACACAGAGCTTTTAATTAGAAAATTTTAGGATCCTTTAAAATAATTTCTAATTTTTTAATTCACAGATTCATAGTTATAACCATAGATCCCAAAGTGCAAATGTTAGCTAGATGAATGGAACATGATGGAAACTAGTTTTCCCTAAATTCAAACCACCTGTGTCACTGTGTTTTATTTGGATGCATTATGAAGAAGAGCTAAACTCAAGCTGGTATGACAGATGCTTTGAAATACAAGAATGGTACAGCTGGATCTGTGATGACAGCCACGGAGATAAGGCCTTATACAAAGTGGGAGACATTGTGTCATTATTGGTTTTTTCTCCCTACAAATCTTACCCCATAGTCACTACTCATTGCTCTTCAGAAGTAATTGTAAATGAAATCCCTTAAAATTACATGTATTTGTTCACTTCACAAAGGTGTAAGGAGCTCTTCCTATGTGAGCAAAAAAACAAGGAGCTAGGTCTGACAATATAAAGAGAATACAGTATTCACCCTAAACTCAGAGACACAGTCCTGTGAGCTGAATGTGCCCTAAAGATAGATAGTTTCAGAGAGAAGATACTTGAGAATTGTGGAGAGAAGGCATACCAAACTGATGAGTTCAAGTATTTCTAGAAAAAGGAAGCCATAGAGTTTTAAAGCTGAGGTATCAATCTGCTTTGTGAATTCTGAAAACAAGTAAGTTGGACTCTTAGACATAATGAACAACGAGACATAGATAGAATATAGCAGGACACTCAGAATGCCCATGGCTTAAATTGTAGAGGCAGCCAAAGTAGGAGAAGAAGAGAACAGCAAGCCATGGGGTTCTTCTCTGGGAAGCACCCAGCAACCTATGGACAGTGACTATGTTGGTTAATAGAGATCTGAACATGAAAGAGTTAATATAAAGAATTACTTACTATCCAGTGTGGTGCTGGACACTTATTATCCCAGCATCCAGGAAGTTGAGGCAGAATGGGCGCGAATTTGAGTTAGAATTGAGTTGCAGAAAGAGGCCCTCTCTTAGTACTCAAGTAATCAATTTTTTTAAAAAAGAAGTATTGGATTATTAACACTAAAAAGAAATGAAACCATTTCATTTGTTAGGATTAGCCAATAAGAAGCCATAAGGACCCTAGAAAATATAGATATAGCAGATTTAATGAGTGGCCACTGTGCCTTAGGATGAGACAGGGTTTGAAGATGAATCTGCTTCTATCTAACCTTCAGTCATTTGCTCTGTGGACTGAAATTATCCCTTTAGAGAAGAACAGAAGTATCATAACCTAAGAAAGATGCTGAGATGCTATACAAATAGCATTTGTTGAAAACAAAACCTCTATGATTTGGAAGGAGACTACTTATTGGAAGGAGGTGGCTCATGAGAGATAATGAAATAAACTGACTGGTGAGATATAGAGGGAGGGAGACATAGACAGAGGGAGAAGCTTGCTGTCAGGCCCTGCTGTCTGTGTGAGCTTTAGTGCCAAGTGCAGAATAAAAAGTATGCCTGCACTGAGAGGGCTGAGGCCTTGGGAAGCTACTCACTTCAGCTGTAGGACCTCACAGACGGAGTGGTCTTTCTTCCAGAAACATGTCCAGCACCTCTCCTCTTGTGAGAAAACTTAACTTTGGTCCAACTCTGTTTGCACAATGCAGATAAAAGGGTCATTTCAGAACAGCGATGCAGAGAAATCCTGATACAGCATCAAAGACAGACAAAAAGCTTCAGGAACTGAAAACAGCTTAGGCAGTAGAGTTAGAGGTGAAAAGGGAAGAAGATTGACAGAAAGATCCATGTATTCCTTCCAGGACTCTCTACAGTTTAATTTCCTTCCTTTATCTGAGAAAATATAATGAAGTTTTGGTCTTTGAAGACAAAATTGAGGACTTTGACTGGGAAATGCCATGCATGGTGTAAAATAAAGTATGAATTCAAGAACAGAAACACATTAAATGTTAAATTCTGAGATCCCTGAATGATTTATTCTTCAATGCTATCCAGAAAGCTAGCTCAACTGACTTTTTAATTCTTGTACTTAAAATGAAATAAATACAAGATAAGAGGAAAAGGGTAACATGAAAAGATCCAGACAGAAAACACTGGTCAACACAAAGACCTAAAAAGAGGGAGCATGAAAAAATATTCTCAGGGAAATCAGAGAGCACATTGCCCCCCCCCCATGAAACAAAAACAGTCATAAAGAGAAAGGGACCTGTGGAGAGCAAAGAAAAAAACACTAGAAAAAAAGATGATGAAAAGATATAAAACTCAATAGTGAAGATGAAAGATAATGTTAAGTAAATCATCCCAAAGTCAGAGGGCAAAACCAGACAGAAGTTAAGAGGAGATAAGGCAACCCAGAAGGAATACGGTTAGAATCATAAAAGATTTAGAAGAGGTCAAATTAAGCTCCAAGCAATCATGATCATGAGCAGTGAAATAAAAGAGTATTTCCAAGAAATAGAAGACAAGAGTTTTTAGATTTAAAATGAAAACAAAAAGATCAAAATTACATCCCATAATAAGACTATAATCAGCATTTCAGAGTAACAGATAAACTGAGAAAACAGTGGACTTTGCCAAAATAAGGAATGGAATTAGTTTTGGGTATTCAACAATGGCACTGGTTCCAAGCCAAGATTGAACTAATACAAAATTTTAAAGAAAAAAAGTCCTTTTCAACATAGGAATTGATGTCCAGTTTACCAATTTACTGGTTAATTAAATTCTCAAAGATTGTATTTCCCACGCACCCATTCTCAAGAAATAGAGGACATTCTCCAATAAATTAAGAAATAGAAACAGAAAATGAGTGAAAGGGCAAGATGTCAGTATTAGAGGAAAATCATGAAAATGTCCAGTATAGTAAATGAAACAGGCACCTGGAGGCTGCTTTTGCTGAAAACTGTTGACTTCTTATTTGGACACATGAGCTGACATAAGCATGTTGAAAACCTGATTCACTGTCTTCTTTTTGTCTCTTCTGCTGGGTAGTGGCTCTTTTCTGAATCTGGGCATGTCAGTCTCTAAGAAGGGCCTGGTTATCTCAGTGCTTCCCCTTAGAGAAAGAAGGCACAAAGATAAGTCACTGTCACAGATCTGCAGTCATCTTGGATTCCCGGAACAGTAGACCTCCGGGGAGAGATTCCTCTTCCGGACAGGGAAGTTATCTGTGGTGAGGAGGAGGCCAAGAACCAGATTGATCTGCTCTGGGGAATGATAGAGATAAAAACTCAGGGAAATGATGAACCAGATAAGGTCTTGACCAGAACTGCTTAATTATGCAAGCTTCTTGTCCCTTGCCTTAAATCTTTCTGTTTGTTTAAGGCTAAAGCTGTCAGAATCCTTAAAGTGGCCCTGGGCCCTGGACCCTGCATGTATTTCTTCCTCTCTAAATGTGATCACATTGAATAAATTTCTCACTTTGTTTCTCAGCATTGCTAATCGCTTGAAGTGGTATTCTGGGAATGGGTAACAAAGTCTAGCTTTGTGGAGACCCTGATTATTCTCTGAACCTCTGGTTACATAAGAAATGTTATGTTTCTAGATAAATACTGTATAGTGGCTCTAAAAAGCAGTTAATGCATATAAACAAAATTGACATCTCCATAGGAATGACCCATTACCATAAAGCTAATGAAAATGACTGACCTCTGGAGAAATGATACCAAAGGCTGTCGAAAAGCCCATGAAAAATTGGCAAAAGGTCTAAGTGGCAAAAATCTAATAGAAAAAAAGGTTGTTACTAATGTCAAGAAAGATGAAAAATAGAAGTTTTAGTAAATTTTTTAAATGCTCACCTATATTATTTTTATTGTCATCATAACAGAAAATTTAGATTCATACAAAAAACTTTCTAAACAACTTTGTTATAGATAATTAAAAAAAGAAAAGAAAAGAGAAGGACATTTTGGAGAGAGAAATTCTCAACCATAATAACATTAAGGAGTCAGTGCATACTATCTAAAATGAAATAACAAAAAAAACCTACTATAGATCCCTCTTCTTTCTAAATATGGTGATATTTTAAAAAGAAATCATTAAAGCTGCCAAATGAGATGTCTCCTGAGGGAGAAGTCTGAAAAATACTATGTCAGAAAATATACTTTGTTAGATATTATTTTGCACCATTTAATTTATAAATTCTGTACATGAATTACTTTTTCAAAAATAAAATTACTTTTACAATAATGAAAAGTATATTCATTCAAAAAGCTGATTTTACTGAACAAATGTGCACTAAGCTGTCCTATGTATTTGACTCAGTGCTGTATTCTGGGCTAAAATTAGAACAAGACTCAGTTTCTAACTTGACAGAGTTCATATTATGGGCCAAAGAGAGGAAAATAAGATGAATACATCAGAAGGCATTCTTGGTAAACTCTAGATGTATGATATGAATGTGTAAGACACAAATGATATTTGTTTTACCAACATCTTTTAATTTAGTCCTCAAAATTCAAATGAAGTACATTTCAGTAGCCTTACTATGAGAGAAGCTGACACACAGATGTGTCACATCAAGGCTAATGACTGGTGTGATTCAGACTCAGAGGGATAAACTAATTCTTCCTGGCCCTAAGACTCAGTGTTTGCAGAGTGTGGGCTGCAGTCAAGAATGGCTGGGAAGTCCCTGGTGCACAAGACCAGACTTTGGCACTGCCACTGCAGAAGACCTGTGTCCTACAAGATGTTTTTGCCATATACAACACTCCCTTAAAAACTGAATTGGAATTATCTAGCTTAATGAGTTTTCTTTTTCTATTTCTGTGCAAATGAGTTCAATAAAATCGAAAAGATGCATTAGCGTTCTCTGCCCTTGTAATTCTCCAAATGCTAATATAACTAATTGTGGTGTTAATATAGTACTAATAATTTAAATCTAAAATATTTTATTTTCTTACAATGTAGTCATTTGAGTCTGTCAGTGTTACCTTCCCACAACTTAAAATAAAGGAACAAAGTCAAATGCTTTATCTGATTTTTGTATTTATGCTGACTTCCTTTTACTGAAGCGGAGTCTACAAGACGGCCCACATATCTCAACACTACACTGTAAAGTGAAATGAAATGATAGACACCATGAATATTTGATATTTTCTTCACTCCTGTTCACTGTGTCTTTTCCATTCTGGCATCAGATGAGCACTTTGAAAGCAGTAGAATGGGGTTTCATATTTGCTGAGAGATTTAGAATGTTTTAATATGCTTTGGAGTCCAGAGTTCAGCCATTGCCAGTCTATAAAACATTACTTCAATCATAAAAGCATCTTCAGTTCTCACCAGCAAGGTCTCATGTTATTTTCAGATATAGATTTTCCGTGAATTTATTTTTAGTGAGTAAATGAATTGAGAGCTTCCATTAAATTAGTACAATTCCCAGGTTGCTTCAAATTAATTACAGTCATGTCAGAACAGGTTGTTGGGATTAAATCAACACATTTCCCAAATCTAGGAAGAAAGACATCTAGTAGCATTTCTGGCCTCAGAAACAGGTAAATCTATTTGATGGAGTTACTGTGTTGGTTACTACTCTGAGGCTGACCTGTGTGTATACTGTGTAAACAAGAAATGTAAAACCGTACTCAGTGAACTCCCCACCTCTCTGAAGCTCAGAGGTGCTCTCCTGTAGCAATGCACTGTGCAAGGAGTGCCAGCCACAGTTCTTCTGCTTTTCTAGGAAAAACCCTTCTTATTGCTTTTGACCCATGGAGTACCTGCCTCCAATTTAAGACTACTTTGATGTTAAATATACTACTACACTTATTAACATTTTTATGCTTTTTCACTAAAATAAGTTTTCAAAGTTAAAGACTCACATTCCATACACTTTAATACACCAGTTACTATCAAATAGTCTCCCCTTCTAGCCGGATCTGCATAGTTTGTGTAAGCATGGTTATTTTAGCATGAAGGGTATCTATCTGGTTCTTATGTTTACAATCTTCCATAAAATATTCCTTTATTTCAAGAGATAAAGTTAGTTACAAATCCAGACTGAAATCTTAACATTGTGTTTTTGATAGGACTGTGAGTGGTGAGCTGTTGGTGAGATTACATCTCACAGTGCTGGTTTTAGAGTGGCTCATGTCTAGCTAAAAGACCATTGATATCCACAGCTCTGAAGTGTGAGAGCATGAGATCTTTATTTGATATTGATAATTTGTTTTGAGGATCTCTAGCTGGGGTGGAGGCATTCCTCTCTCTCCGGTCTCATTTCTCTCATTTAGACCCCGCCCCTGAGAATGCCTGCCTAGAGTCAGCCCTTCCTCCTTCAGCCACGCCTACTGGCTACTGAAGACCTGGCCGCCATCCCTGCCATGTTCTCCCATGCTCTTTTCCTTGAAATCCCGAGATTCACCGAAAGTAGCTTTGCTCTGCTCAGGTTAAACCTGAATTTATTAATTTGGTCCATCTGACTTACATTGGCGGCATTACTGACTACCAGGGGATTGAAACTTTTCAATTTGCTCTGATTTTTCCCTTCTGACCACTATACGCTGACTCTTTCAAGAAAAAGTAGGGCAAGAGAGATGGTTCAGTGATTATAGACAGTTGCTATACAAACCCAACAATCTGGATTTGATGCATAGAACCTATGTAAAGAAGGAAGGAGAGAATTGTCTCCACAGAGTTGCCTTATGACTGCTACACAGACTGTACACTCCCCCATACACACATACACATGTTCATATACACGATAAATAAATGAACTGCTTTTAAAATGAGAAAGGAATTCACAGCTTTTGATAGTAATTTGCCTATTTACAATCCCTAATTTAATTTGCTCAAATGGACACTATCCCACCCATCCCTCAGTTCTGCTCAGAGGACCTGGGTGGGTGATCTCTGTTGACTTTACCTCTCCTTGCACTTAATCCCATAATCCATCCTGATGCCAGCTGCCCTGCTCTGCAATATAAAGTTCACTTTTCTCACCTTCCTTCTGGCTCTACTGAAGCTAAGGTTTATTCAGTGAGCTTTGTGTTGTAGGGGTGGGGATGGGAAGTTGCTGTACCAGTTCTACCTTGCAGGGTAAGTATATTTTCCAGTATGCTCAGATCTCAAAACTTTCTTCCGGTAATTTTCTTGAGTAGAGACCAAATTCAGACACTGATTCTTTGGTATATAATTTATACATCCCCAAATAACTTATTTAATATGTTGTGCTTAGTCAATTTGGCTTATCCTTTTAATTTATTAATATTTTATAGCTAAGCATATGTTTCTACCCTAATATTGACATTTGAACTGAAAATAATATATGTATTCAAAGGCTCTAAAACTTGTGAAGTTTAATAATGTGGATGTTTTAGCATATAGTTTACATTTTAATACTTTATTATCATCTGGCCCTACCCTATTAAAAGTTACCATGGTTATTTACTATTAAATTTTCTTTGTATTTACAATTATTATTTTTGTGTATCTCAATAGATTACAGTGTATCTATTACACTGTCTTCAATATTGATTTGATGTATAAACTACTCATCATGATGTTTTGACATAGAGCAAGTTCTTAATGTTGTTGGAATTGTTTTGAGGGGAAAGAGAGACTTGAGAGAAAGGATGCGGTTTGAAGTGTAGATATTTGCTAATATAAGAAAATATCCCATATCTCTTTGACATTGTTTTCAGAAGCAGGTCACTGAGTATGACAGATCGACTATAATGAGTTTAATTTTCCCACGTAATTCTCTGTGTATCCACTAACCAGGTCTGGCCCATAAGTCCTCTAGTACCTTTCCTTTTTCATCCGCCATGCTGTCTGCTGTCCTCAGCATCAAGGTTGCAGCCATCTTTTTTTCCCTCTGTAGTATGATTCTGGCAAAAAGAAGAAAGAGAAGCACCAGTGAAGCAAAGGCAGTCAGTGCTGTGATAGGAAGGAACAGAGGAGCTTGGCAGCCCCATCTAATGCTGTTATAAAAAGTAAAAGTAAAAGTAAGATTAAAGTAAGATTTATTTGAAACAAGCAAATTAGCACCCCCACACACCAGCAATTCAAGGCTGTAATAGTAAGTAAAAGGGTCAATTAGATATTGTATAAGCAACAAATCTTAACTTCACATATGCTTCAGTCCTTTGTGTATTTCATTTGATCTTTATTACTGCTTTTAAAAAAAAAAACTTACATTACCTGTGAATGCTGAGTTTCTTTTTATGGTATAATTAGCATCATTATTATATCACAAAGTCCAAGTTCCGGCACATCTTCATTTCAGTCAAAGCATTTATTCATAAAGGCAGCCCATACGGAAGTGTTTTCAGAGCAGATGGATATCTTCAGGGACTAGTGGCCTGACTCAAAAGAATATGATCTAAGGCTCAGCTCCTCCCAATTCCTCCCCACTTCCACCCCATCCCAACTTTGTGTCCTCTTTGGCTTTTTGTTTGTTTGTTTGATTGATTGTTTTCCTCACTGAATCCAATGTATTCTGCGCATAAAGCCATGGGTGTGTAATACTGTTTACCTAACAAGCCACATTCTTGATGAACATGAGTCTCTCTCTCCTCTGCAATCTGGAATGCTAACTGGCTTCAATTAGTGCAGCTCTTAAGCAGGCATTGGCAGCTGCTAAGAGTTCATGAGTAAAATGGTCCTTTTCTGTTCCGAAGGTCCTCCACAGTCCCGAGGTCCTTACCATCTTTCCAGCTCCTCTTCCTTGCTAGTTCCTGAGCCTTTGTGGTGGGATGCTATATAGATGTTCCATTTGTAGATGAGCACTGTACACACACTCATCTACCCTTTAAATGTGCCTTAATTCTGAAGCATTGTTCTGAGCTTCCCATCAGCTTGTCTCTCTTGTGACCAGATAGTCCCCAAAAAACTATGGAGGATACACAGAGCTGAGAAAAAAACCTTGCAAAGAAGATAAGAACATCAGGTTGGCATATTTATGAACTGTTTTTTTTTTATTCTAATCATTTCAAGTCCTACCATCTTTCAGTACATGGACTGGGAATAAGTAATATAAAATTTTAAATTTTATTACTTGTCATTTTAATATAACCATACAATCAAAACAGTATGCCATGTTTTACTAGCAAAGAACTCTGGAGAGCAGAAGAAAATATTATAAGAAATTTTATTTTAATATAATTTATCACATAATAATAACACAGAAATAAAACTTTTGTGGGGAGAAAAAAGAACAGCCAATGATTTATAAAGAATGTCTAAAAAATCTAAATTTTAAATTGAGTACCCATAAGTGTTCTGACAAGTGAATATCTTTCTGACATTATAAAGTCCCTGAGGTGAAAGATAAATTAATTCACTAATTAAATTCATTAATTAAAATTATTTTGGTAGACTGGGGAGATGGCTTAGTGGTTAATAGTGCTTGTTGTTCTTGTAGAGGACCAAAGTTTGGTTCCCAGCATCTGTATCTGGCTGCTTACAACTGCTTATAAATTTAGCTCCAGGCAATTTAACACCTCTGGCCCCTGCATGCATACACACATCAGTACTAATAATATAATATCAATAGTACTAATAAAATACAATAAATATAAAATGCATGTGTAAATATTGTTTTATGAGTTGAATAGATGGTGCAATGAAATGCTTGCACTGGGAACACAAGGCCCTACATTCAATATCTAGAACCCTTGGGTAAACTCTGAGAGCAGTGGTATGCACTTATCATCCCAGTACTGGGAAGGTGGAGCCTCTGACACCACTTAGCCCACAAATTACAATTCAGATATAGCTGTCTTTAGATAAGGCTTTATTGGGACTCTAATGATATCCATTCCTTTTGGTGATTGCTTTTACACTAAGGCAGTGCTGAGTAGCTGAGATAGCCATATGTCCTCAGTCTAAAATAATTCCCTTTACCAAAGAAAGATATGTTCCAATGCCTTTTTTTAATAATGAAACAATAATATTTTCTTAAAATTTAAAAACCTCTGCCATCTAGCTCACCTGGTTAGTAAATATTATTATTTAAATATTTTCCAAAGAGTTGAATTGGAAAGAAAAGTATCTTTGCAAAACCTCTTTAATAGAGGTGGAAGAGTAGTTATTTGTGAGCTTGAATGTTGAACAGCAAACAGAAGTGAAGCTTTTGGAGTAAAGGATATTTCGTATAGATGTAGATGGTGGCTAGTATGCCTGCATTGTAAAAGTATACTTATATATGTACTACCCCCTCACACACACTTTCTACTCTTGCTGTGAAAAGTCTCATGGGAAAGTGCCCAACCCTGTTCTAGAAAATTGAGCTCAAGATGCCCAGCTAACTGCTGCTTTTGCGTCTGCTAAAAGGCTTGCTTGTATTCTAATTCCCCCTGAAACTGGATAGGATTTTTTTTTTTTTTTTTTTTTTTTTTTTTTTTTTTTTTTTTTTTTTTTTTTTTTTTTTTTTTTTTTTTTTTTTTTTTTTTTTTTTTTTTTTTTTTTTT
>PVIH01002865.1:0-135803 GCA_004025045.1 Sigmodon hispidus
ACATACAGGCACACACACAGACACACATACAGACACACACACACAGACACACATACAGGCACACACACAGACACACATACAGACACACACACAGACGCACACATACAGACACACACACAGACACACATACAGGCACACACACACAGACACACACATACACACACACATACACACACACAGACACACATACAGACATACACACAGACACACATACAGACACACACACACAGACACACATACAGGTACACACATACAGGTACACACACAGACACACAGACACAGACACACAGACACACAGACACACACGCCTTTAACTCCAGCACTAGGAAAGCTGAACCAGGAAGTGATATAGCTGGGAGGAAAAAGAACCATAATGTGGCGGAGTTCCGCTGCTCGTCTCCTCCCTCCCTCTCACCTGAGGACCAGAGGCGGGACTCCTGAAGACAGGATCTATCACTTTTGGTCTGACGAGTGGCTGGGTGAGAAGTGGCTGCAGCTTGTTCCTCTGTTTCTCTGATCTTTCAGCTTTACCCTAATATCTGGCTCTGGGTTTTTATTATAAGATCAATTAGAATTTGTGCAATACTGTCCTAAATAAAAGGTGGATGGTGCCTGAGCAATGACCCCTGGGCTGTCCTCCGTTCACCACATACATGTATATACATCCTCCACATACATGTGTACCCCCACACAAAACAGCAACAGCAAAATTCGAAGCCAGAAGAACACGTAATTTGATTTGTGGGGAAATTAGCCACAAATAAAGGGTAAAACAAACAAACAAAACAAAACAAAAACCCCAAGCATAGTGACTCATGCTTGTAATCCCAGCAATTGAGAGGCAAGCCCGGGCTACTGAGTGAGGCTTGTTTCAAAAACCAGACACATAAAGAAAAGAAAAAGAAATTAAGGTTTGAACTCTAAATAAAATAATGTCACAGGTTACTAAAAAAAATAACTATTCACCTAACTAAAGGGACAAAATATTTAAAAAATGAATCAAGAAGCTATACACTGTAGGAAAAATTCCATCTCTCTCTTAGTTAAAATTGTTTTTCTGTATGTATGTGAGTGTTGTTTATGCATGACTGTATGCATGTTAAGACCCAGTCCTGGGGCTGGAGAGATGGCTCAGTGGTTGGGAGCACTGACTATTCTTCCAGGGGACCAGGGTTCAATTCCTAGCACCCATATGGCAGCTCACAACTATCTGTAACTCCAGAATCTGTAACTTCAACCTTCACACAGACAAACATGCAGGCAAAACACCAGTGCAAATAAAAATAAATATTTTTTTTTTTTTAAAAAAGACCCAGTCCTTTAATAGAGAGGACTCAGATTTCCTAATCAATGACCTAGTGAAATGATTTCTGCTGGGTGTCATATAACTTGAGTCTGATAGTGACTGGGGCAGGAGGATCACTACAAGTAATTGGGCCAGACTGGGACATATAGTGAGACCAAGGCCAGTCTGGGTTCCATATGAAGACCCCAACTCACACAAATAAATAAATTTCAGACATTTCATGATAACACTTAATTCAACCCCAAGATTTTAGTCACAAACATGCATGTTCATCCTATTTTCACTGGCTAATTCATCCCTCCTCCTTTCTTGGTTCTTTGGTCTCACGTAGCCAAGGCTAGTATTAAATCCTTCTCATCCTGCCTCCACTCCCTAAGTGCCAGGATTACCAACTGTGACACCACATCCAGTGCATCCATCCTTAAATAGACCATAACTGCTTATTCAACAAGATCTGCCACTGAAGGAAACATTACCTGAAAATATCTGACTTCAGAATATTGTTTAAGGGTGGAGAGATGGTTCAGTGGTGAAGAACATTGGCTGCTCTTGTAGGGGATGATGGTGGTTTGGTTCCAAGCACTGATGTGGTGGCTCACAACCCCTGGTAACTCCAGTTCCAGAGTATCTGATGTCCCTTTTGTGACCTCTTCCCGGCTCTAGGCATGTGCATGGCGCACAGACATACATGCAGCCAATTCACACACATAAAATTTAAAAAGAAAAAGCATTTTGATTTTTTTTTTTTGAGAGGACAGCCTGTGAACAATAACAGTGTGGAAGTCTTTCTGAGTCCCTCTTCATTTATATAAAGACATTGATCAAAGCAGCCTGCTACCCATTCACTGAAGATAAACTCTTATCACATGACACATTTCCACACCCAGACAGGCTTTGTTTTCAACCATCTCCCATTCCTCCAAAGCCCATTCATTTTTCTGGATTGGCCATTCATACTGAAGATATTTTTATCTCCTCTGACATTTTATTCATGTCAGCAAGAGGGTCAAGGGCACTAGTTCTTCTCTTGATTGACCTGCTCAGTTCTGAATGGAGCTGCTCACTATAATCGGATTTCTGACCTAAGTACCATAACCTGAGCAGAGGAAGAACAGAGTAAGTAGGAAAGCCACTTAAGACATCGGCAGGGTTCAGCAGCTCCTTACCGACCTAAATCTTTGTTCTTCTTTTGGAGACTTTTGGGATCTTATCTCCTCTCCTCCCAGAATAGAGAGGGAGGCATCTATACCAATAAAGATTTCTATCTAGGTGATATGACCCAAGTCTGCAAGCTAGTACTCCAGAGACAGGGGCAGGAAGATTTTTTTTGCGAGCTGGTGGTCAGCCTGATCTGTAGAGTGAATTGAGTTCCAGGCCTGCAAGGACTCTATTATAAGACCCTGCCTTCAAAGCAAATGATCAAAACAAAATAAAATGTAAATTAATACAATAAATAAATAATAAATATTTTGTGCTCATTTTCAGTTAAATAGCAAGTTTGTGGCCAGCCTGCATTTTTTTGTTTTGTTTTTTTAAAGTAAGTAAAGATTTTCTCCATAGAATAACTTGTAATTTCAAGTTATTTTTGTTAATGTTCATAAATCTTTCCTCACTAAAAATAGATCTCACAATCACAAAACCAGACAGATCCCTAAATTAGCCTGTGTTCTGGTTGCTGAGTTTAGGGTAGAGACCATTAATGGTAGATAAGGAAGGCATCAGGGCTAAGACATCTTAGATGGTTGCTCTCAGCATGAGGGTTTAGGTTTCTTTATTGTTATCTTTCAGTGCTGGGAAATGAACCTATGGCCTTGCACATGGTAGGCAAGTCTCCACCACTGAGCTACATCCCCAATCTTCTTCTTGGTTTTTAATTTGAGGCAGCATCACACTGTGTAGCTCAGACAGGCTAGCCTTAAACTCTCTAAGATGCTCAGGTCATGTTTGAACCTGAGACCCTATTGCCTTTGCCACCTGAGTGCTAGGACAGTAGGCAAACCTCCCTGTGCCCAGATGAATTAAACTTTCTAAAGCCTCTGTGGCCTCAATTATAGAATACTTGTTGTGAAATACTATTTTAAGATGTGTTACATTTGTTTATGTCATGGAACATTGTTTAATGATGCAAAGATATGTTGCTTTCTTTTATGTTGCTTTTGTTTAATTTGGTGAAGCTGTGCTACTCTGTCTGTCTAAAACACTTGATGGTCTAATAAATAGCTGAATGGCCAATAGTGAGGTAGGAGAAAGGCTAGGCAGGGCTGGCAGGCAGAGAACAAATAGGAAGAGAACTCTGGGGGAGAAAAGGAAGAGTGAGAAAAGAAGGAGAGGACACCAGGGCCAGCCAGCCAACTACACAGCCAGCCATGGAGTAAGGAGCAAAGAAAGGTATATATAATAGAGAAAGATAAAAGCCAGAGGCAAAAGGTAAATGAGATAATATAAGGAAAGCTGACCAGAAACAAGCCAAGCTAAGGCCAAACATTTATAAGTAACAATAAGACTCCATGTGATTTCTTTGGAAGCTGGGTGGTGGGCCCCCCAGAAGAGAAAAGAGCAAAAACATCCAACAACAAATACTTTTTTGTTTTGAGACATGGTCTTGCCCTGCTAGCATGGTAACTTGCTATGAAACACAGAATAGTCTGGAACTCTTGGTAATTCCCCAGCTTCAGCCTCCTGAGTCCTCTGATTATAAGCATGCCCACTTTCAATCTTCCCTTTCTTAAAAAAAAATCAAACTTAATTGTATTTATGTGTATTATGTGGATCTGTTACTTTACTGTTGCTGAGATAAAATACCATGTGTAAGAGCATTTATTTTGACTTACAGTTCTGGAGGACAAGTGCCCATCTTGGCAGGGAGGCATGGCAACAGCAGCTGGAAGCTGAGTTCATATCACAACCACAGATTGGAAACAGGGTGAGGCTACAAGCTCTCAAATCACATGTGATTCCAGGTAGAGCAGCAGGTCCCCAATTCTGACTGTGAAGCTTACACTGCTGACTTCAAACTTGCAATTCTCCTGCCTCAGCCTCCCCAGTACTGGGATTACAGGTGTGTACCACCACACTGGGCTGGGACTCATCTTTAGAGTGTCCTTCTAGGCCAATCCAGCATGGCCTTCCTCTGGAAGCTGAATCACTCTTTGCTTCCCTGTTTATCTCTTCCATAGGGCTGAGCGCTCCTGGAAGATAAGGGTTGGGGTTTATTTTATTTATTTATTTTCCCAGACTCCTCAGAGATGGCTCTGCTGCTGTGTCATGGAGGGCCTGAATGAATCATTGACAAAACATGAATACATGTGTTTAGTTGAAAGAGGAGAGAACCAGCCACCACCAGAACTACTTGAGCTGGGAATACCTTTGATGCCTGAGAAGACTGACTGGGTTCTGTGTTGCTTCTTCTGATAAGAGCTGAGGGGGACTCATTGATTACACCATTGCAGAACTGTTGTGGAATATTTGTTTAACAATGCAAAGATGTGTTGCTGTTTTACGTTGCCTGCCTAAGGCACCTGATTGGTCTGATAAAAACCTGAATATCCAATAGCGAGGGAGGAGAAATAGGCAGGCCTTCTAGGCAGGGAGAGTAAGGAGGAGGAAAAGGAGGAGGAGGATGCAGAGGAGAAGGAGGAATTAGGCTCTAGAAAAATGGAGAAGAAAGAAAGGAGATGCCGCCTCCTTCTCCTGCCACTCTAGTGCTGCTTGTGTGCCCCTTCAGTGCGGACCTGGTGCCCCTTTTGAGAAGCGGCAGCTGAGCAGACTCCAGTGTTCGTCATGGCCGACGAGAAACCCAAGGAAGGAGTCAAAGCCGAGAACAATGATCATATTAATTTGAAGGTGGCGGGGCAGGATGGTTCTGTGGTGCAATTTAAAGCTAAGAGGCATACACCACTTAGTAAACTAATGAAAGCCTATTGTGAACGACAGGGATTGTCAATGAGGCAGATCAGATTTCGGTTTGATGGGCAACCAGTCAATGAAACAGACACACCTGCACGGTTGGAAATGGAGGATGAAGATACAATTGATGTGTTCCAGCAACAGGCAGGAGGTGTCTACTAAAAAGGGAACCTGCTACTTTACTCCAGAATTTTGTTATAGACCAATACATTCGAAATTAGACAGCCACAATTTGGTCCCAGCACATCCTGACTGCTGCAGTATAGTTTTCTCTATTCTTCCATTTCCCCGTCCCCATTTCTTTATTGTACATAAAGTAACTGGTGTATGTGCACAAGCATAGTACGCTCTTTTTCTTTTTAACTAAAATGTCCAATGTTCTGTTTTGATTGACATCAGATGGAGATAGTCTGGGGGAAAGTACTGGTCCTGTGAAAACATCCCCCTTTCTCCATGAATGGCATGCTCATTTAGCTCTTATCTTTATATTCCAATAAGTTATTTTGCTCTCGATGTTTTAACCAAAGAACCCAACAACAAAATCTTTGCATATCTTGTCTGATTGGAGAATTTTAATGTTTTTCATTTATCATTGTAAAACCAAGGACAATTTTATAACTGTTTTTGTACATAGCTGTTACATGTAGGGCAATCTGACTTTAAGTATGAATAAATTATTCTTGAACAAAATGATCCTGGATGGTTTTCTCTTCAAGTCAAGTGTCTTGTTGTTTAAATAAATTTCTTGTTTTTTTTTTTTTTTTTTTTTTTTTAAAGGAGATGCTGGGGAGATACCAGGGGCCAGCCAGTCAGACATGGAGGAAGCAAAAAATGAAAGAACAGAAAAAAGCCCCAAGGAATAACGTAGATGAATTTAGCTAAAAGAGCTAGTGGAACAGGCCTAAGCTAATGTTGAGCATTTGTAATTAATAATTAGTGTCTGTGTCTTTTGTGGGGGAGCGGTTAGAGGCCCAAAGAAAGAAATCCTAACTACACAGAACCTGAAACACCAGCAGGTCATGTTCTCAAAGTGAGTGTGGCCTGCACCTCAACACACATTTCCTCCATGGAAATGAGGCTGCAAATGCAGAATTTCCGAATGAAAAATGATCACAGGAAATGACAGCAAAGCATTTTCTTCTCTTCCTGTGACTCCCTTTCCCTCTGCTCTTCCCCATGGGGAGGGACTCGGGAGGCTCAGATCTGAGACTGTATTCCCAAGTAAGGACTTGTGTATAACCTCACTTGTAAATGTTCAGAAAGACAAGGGCAGAATTGTGAAGCCTAAAGTTACGTTTTAAGTTTAAATTACTGTGCTTAAGAGATCTATAAACCAAAGATGCCTCTAACTTGTAAGCCCCTCTTGTCCTAACATATAACTTCCTGGAATCATGGGAGTTGTTGTTCATGTAAGAAAACAAGCCACCAATTTTTGCTTCTGTAAATAAGCTTGGTTGTTCCAACTGCACAGGACGTGATTGATCACACGTAGGTGGCAGGTGTGGAGGCAGAAAGTACATAAGGTTGGATGCTTGCCTCTGATCAGACAAAGGAGGAAAGTGTGGCCTTGCGAGGTTTGCTTTTATGAGTCCCTGACTAATGTAATTTATGGCCATATTCTGGGACTCCTGAGTATGGAGCTGGCCAGTATCCATTGTCCTGGGCAGTATTTAATAAGTCTTCAAATGTGGCTCGAAAATTGTGATAGTAGTCTTATTCTCCACCAATGTGATTAATACTCAAGGCTTGAGCATATATTTAGTACAAATTTCTTTTTTTATTAATTTTTAAAAAGTAAAGTTTCATGTTGCCCAGGCAGGCTTCAAACTTATTATATAGTCAAGGATAAACCTGGACTTTGGATCCTTCTGCCTCCATCTCTCAAGTGCTGCAATTTCAGGTAGAAGACTTCATATCTAGCTTAGACACATATATACTATGTCCATCTGTAGATGCAAATTCCTAATGACCTATAAGAAGCTAAATCTGGACAGTCAGCTTTGGGCCATCTGTGTTTAACACTGGATTTTGAAGAGACAAGGAAAGTCAGGCACGAAGGAAGCATCTTTAATCTCAGCACTCCGAAGGTAGAAGCTGAAGAATCTCTGTGAGTTCTAGGCCATCCTAATGAGTTCCAAGACATCCAGGGCTACAAAAAGAGGAGCCCCCCCCCAAAAAAAAAAGAAAGAAAGAAAACAAAAAACCCATCAACAACCACAAAACAAGAAAGAGAAACAGACAGGGAGAGACAAATGTGCTGAGGACCACAAAGTTTTACCCAGAGAAAGGCTCCTGTGAGAGAGGTTGCCTCAGAGACCAGGTTGCGTTTGGGAAGATCTAGAAATTAACTTAACAACCTAAAACACTATTTTCCTTTAAAATAGACAATAATGAGGCAGGTCTTATGATGTGTTTGTGTTTGTTTTAGTATGGCATTTTAACTTTCAAATTACTGTCTATGGCAAATGATGGGGAGGCCCGGCCGGCAGTTGTTTCCTTTAGGCGGACTTTGATACAGGCAGCTGTGCTCATCACCTCACACTCTACTTCCATCTGCTTCTTCCCGTCTCTGCCCCTTACCCTTAAGTTAGGTCAAGGAGTTTAATAGACAAAACAGCAACAAAACTCCATAAACAAATCCTCAAAACTCAGCAAACAAGTGCAAACCACCTCTAATTGATGGCCATAAAACCTAGGAAACCAAAATAATAACAACAGTTCATTTGGGCTTAAAAACCTGGTTCCAGATGGTTCCCTGGGCCTCGCTGGGGTATGGGGTGTGGCAGCCTCAGGGCAGCTTGGGAACAGGAATGTAGCAGAAAGACACAGCCCAAGTCCTCACATAGCTTGTGGATTCCAGTCCGCAGTGTATGAAAGGAACTTTCTCTTTGCTCAGGATGGATGCCCCAGAGGCAGAACAGTCAGCTGGAAAGCCGGAGACAGCTGAGAGAGGGAGGGGAGGAGAAAGACCAGACTCTTCCGCTGCCTTCCTTATCTACCCTCTTCCCAGCACCCCACACCTGTAGTTTGGTAGGTTGGTCCTGTTACACACACACACACACACACACACACACACACGCACACGCACACGCACACGCACATGCATACGCGCACGCGCACACTGCACATAGCCCCAGAGAATCTCTATGCTGCAGCTGGTTCCGGCTCTAGCTTTTCACCTTCTTCCCTATTAGCTGCAGACCTTGTTGGCGATAAAGCAAACTGATGTACTTTGAAGGCAGGGGTGTGGGGTGGGCCTGGTTTCTGAAGGAAGAGGCTAGGGTCCCAATCCAGATCTGCCACCATTTGCGAGTGATGGGGGCCAGTCATGCTTTAGGAGAGCTATGCTTTCGTTTAGCTATGCTGTGAAAAGAGGATGACTCCGACAATGTCCTCGGAGTCAGGTCCTGGGGCAGGCCAGCATTTGCTGAGTTCTTGGAAGGCTACTGTTTCTTGAATAATTACCCTGACGGAATGTAGGGGAAAGACACATCTAAGATCTGCCTAGTGGAGGATGATGATGGCCAGATGTTCCTCAGGAAGGGCCATTATATGGTGTTGCATGGTGACATGGAAGTTAAAATCCTTAAGTCCAAATCTTGACATTCCCAGCTTTCTTTTCTTTTTTAATATTTATTTTTATTATTTTATGTGAATTGGTATTTTGCCTCCATGTATAACTGTGTAAGGGTGTCAGATCTTGGAATTACAGACAGTTGTTAGCTGCTATGTGGTTGCTGGGAATTGAACTCAGGTCCTCCGGGAGAACAGTCAGTGTTCTTAACCACTGAGCCATCTCTCCAGCCCTATATTCCCAGTTTTCAATCATCTGTAGTGCATGGGATGATGACAGCAACGTCCAGAACAATACCCTCCTCTTTAGGCTGGCACAAGGTGAAATGCATTGATATGGGATGGTCATGTGGAAACGGCTCACTGTATGTTTCATGGGATTTTCATGCTTCCCTTTGCTTTCTCTGTACTGAGGGACAGAAACATCAAGCTGTCACCAAGCATGCCCTCTTTTCCCCATTTTTTAAGATTTATTTAAAATATTATATATATATATATATATATATAATATACAGAAGAGGGTACTAGATGTCACCACAGATGGTTGTGAACCACCATGTGGTTGCTGGGAATCAAACTCAGGACCTCTAGAAGAGCAGTCAGTGCTCTTAACCTCTGAGCCATCTCTCCAGCCCCTTCCTCCCATTTTTTAATATGCATGTGTGTGCATGCATGTATTAGTTTTTTCTCTCATTACTATGTAAAAAATACCAAAGAAGAAGCAACTTTACCTGATGAGCTATCTTACTGCCCCCTCCCTTTCATAAAAGGTCTCTTGTAGCCCAGGCTCACCTCAACCATGCTATATAGCTGAGGGTGCTGAGGATGACCCTGAACATCTGATTCCTTTGCCTCTGTCTCACGTGTAATGGATTATAGGTATGCACCAAAACAGCTCTTTTTTCTTTCTTTCCTTCTTTTGATCTTGTTATACAGTCCTGGCCGGCCTTGAACTTGTTACGTAAAGAAGGATGACCTTAAGCTCCTGATCTTCCTGTCCCAGCCTCCCAAGCACATATATGAGCCAATGGGTCTGGCTGTCATTCCTTTCTTTGACAAAAACTTTGGGGAACTATCTTAGTTACTGTTCTATTGCTGTGGTAAAATGCCATGACCAAGGCAACTTACAGAAGAAAGAGTTTATTGGGGCTTCCAGTTACAGAGGGCTGGAGTCCATAACTCTCACTGAGAGGAGCATAGCCCTGACATTGGAGTAGTAGCTGAGACTTTGCATCTTGATCTACAAGCATGAAGCCAAAAGAGATAAATGGGAATGGTATGGTCTTTTGAAACCTCAAACCCCACCCCTCGGGAACACTTCCAGCAAGGCCACACCTCCTGATTCTTCTCAAACAGTTCCACGAACTGGGGACCAAGCATTCAAATATATAAGCCTGTGGGGGTCATGCTGATTCAAACCACTACAGACTCAAACCCTCTGGAACCATGAGCTCCTAATAAACTCTATTATGATATTGCCTTCATCATGGTGTCTTATCACAGAAATAGAAAAGTACTAAGACAGTCACATACCTGTCTCTAACATGGAAAGTCATTTCCTGTGGTTGTAACCACATGACAACCCAGTTCTTTTTACTGTTATTCATACAAACGATCTTCTCTAGTGGGTCCCAGAGACTGAATTCGGATCACCAAGGCCTTAAAACAAGCACTTTACCCACTTAGCAATCTTGCCTGCCCCAGATTTTATGTTAAAAAAAAAAACAACCCATGGGGCTGAAGAGATGGCTCAGCGGTTGAGAGCACCGTCTGCTCTTCCAGAGGACCCGGGTTCGATTCTCAGCACCCACAGGGCAGCTAACAACTGGAGGTGTTCCCTAGGGGTGGGGTTTGAGGTTTCAAAAGACCATTTAAAAAAAACAAAAAACCAACAACCATCCATATTTTGGGGGGTGTTTAGAGGTTGGAGTTTTTGTTGCTGTAGCCCTGACTAGACTGGGATTCAAAGAAATTTCACCAGCCTCTGCTGTGGCTAAGGGTGTGCACTACTCTGCCCTGTGGAAGTTTTAGTGATGACAGGAATCATTTTGAGGAAGGTTCTCTAGGTCTGGAGTCCTCTTGACCTTCTCCTATAGTTACCTCTTTGAGTTCTTGCCTAGGGCTGCAAAGAGACCATGCCCCTTTCACTGGCAGGTTCCTGGTAGACACAGAGGGTCCACTGGGGTCCTTTGATCCATTAGGGAGCAGTCATAGGAGACCTGGAGAGAGGAAAGTGAAATTGAGTGTGGATATCCAAAGTGAGAAGTACAAAACTTTGCTCCCAGACAAGCCTTACAGTAGAGTTTTTAAAATAGCAGTAAAACTAAAGTTTGGAAGGCTTTTGGTGTAGTGGCAATCACTAACATTCATTCAGCCTGGGGTCTAAAGGATGTCAGCCTGACCTTTTTCCTGTTCTTAACTTTGTTTCCAGACTCATTCATTAGGGAAATAAAGCAAGGCCTGGGGCATAATAATCAGTTGTTGACTGACTGGCTGTAACCTGGTTGATAAAACTGTCTGAATGCAAGGTTGTGGCCTGGCTCAGAAATGCCCAGAGAATACCATTCATAGTGTCTGGGAGGCAAAACCCTTATATTAGACAGACCATCTCTTTGCCAGAAATCTGCCTATGATGTAGATGATATAGAAATTTAGTCTTTCAATTTTTAAGCAGCCTGTAATACCATGATGGGCAGGTCAGAGTCCAGAGCAATGGCTCTGCTTAGTATTTTCAAAGCCCTACCTCTGACCCTTATTCATCCTGAGCATAAGGAATACAGTTCATCATAGGCAATTTGAGAAATACAGAAAAGGTTTGGAAAGAATGAACGCGGTGCTGGACAGATGCTCAGTAGTTAAGAGGATTGGTGTTCTTGCAGAGGACCCATATTGAGAACCTAACACCCACATCAAGTAGCTCACTCTTTTCTGATCTCTGTGGGCAACAGGCACACATGTGGCATGTATACATACATGCAGGCACTCTTAAATATAAAATACATAAAAAATAAAGTTTATTTTTACTTGTATGTTTGCCTGCATATGTGTATATGTACCATATGTAGACCTGGTGCCCTCAGAGGCCAGATGAGGGCATCAGATCCCTGGGACTGGAGTTAGAGATGATTGTGAGCCACCATGTGGGTGCTGGGAACCAAACCTAGGTGCCCTGAAAGAGAACTTCTGTACCATCTCTTCAGTCCCCAAAATAGATAAATTAAGGAAAAAATAAAAAATGAAAAACTTCTAGACAGAATGAGGACAAGCAGGACTAACATTTTAGTGTATTCCTTTACACTATTTTTTTTGCACGATTTCTTTACACTATTTGTTACATTATCCCTTAACACTCTTTGCACACTTTTCACTAGATGGGTTAATTTTATATTACTTTTTTATTTAAACAAAACATTTTTTGTTGCTTTAGATTTTAAAAAAGATTTATTTTATTTTAAAATTATATGTGTGTGTGTTCATGTGGGTATACTCACATGAGTACAGTGTCTAAAGAGGCCAGAAATGGTTGTTTATAGGTTGTTATGAGCTCAGTGTGGATGCTGAGAACTGAACTTGGTTTCTGTACAGGAGAAGCGAGTGCTCTTAAACCACTGAGCGGTGTCGCCAGCCCCTACATACATACATACATATATATATATATACATATATATATTATTTATTTATTTTTGGTCTTTTCAAGACAGAGTTTTTCTGTAGGACCTTGGCTAGCCTGGAACTCACTCTGTAGACCAGGATGGCCTTGAACTCACAGAGATCTACCTACTTCTTCCTCCCCGGTGCTGGACTAAAAGTTCTGTGCCTGTGCACCACCTTCCAGCCTATTTTTTGGGTGTGGGTGGGGTGGGTATGGGGTGGGGGAGGGAGGGTGGGGGGGTGTTGGTTACATCTATGAAAGCAGGTGCCTGGGGAGTCCAGAAGAGAATGTTAAAGCGCTGAACTGGAGTAAAAGGCAACTGTGAGCTTCCCAGCATCGGTTCTAAGAACTGAACCCAGGTCCTCTGTGAGTCTAGTCCTCTCCCTTAACTGCTAAACATCTCTCCAGCTCCTTTGTTGATGGTTATGAGTGTTTCACACAGCCCAGGCAGCCGTAACCCAATTTTTCTTTACAGTTAAGGATGATCTTGAACGCCTCCTGCTTCAGTCTCCTAAGTGCTGTATATCACAGATGTGCTCCACCCCACCCGGCACAACAGCCTTTTAAAATAAAATTAGTAATGATTATAAGATAGTACGGGGCTGGAGGGGTGGCTAGGTGGTTAAGAACACTGACTGTTCTTCCAGAGGACCTGGGTTCAATTCCCAGCATCCACATGGCAGCTAACAACTGTCTGTAGTTCCAGTTCCCAGTTCCAGGCAAACACCAAGGCAAATAAATAAATAAAGTTAAAAAAAAAAAGTACATAATATGTGTGTGGGTATGTCAGTGAAACAAATGTGTGTGGGGAGTGGGGGGCCTTTCCCAGGGAATTCTTTTTTCTTTTAATAAAGCTTCATTAGGGAAGTGGCATCTCTTTGGGGTCAGAGGGTCATGTGTTTGCTGTTGTTGTGGTGTAGGCTTGTTTGTAGACAGCAAGGGATGCCCTGGGTATAGAGAATGTCATTTTCTGTGGCTGAAGATTAAAAAAAAAATCAAGAGAAAAGAAAGCCCTGATGCAGCCAGTTCTCTGGGGAGAAGGAAGGAGTGACCGGAAGTGAGGCACTGGCTGAGCAGACAGGCCTCTTTAGAGCTGTGGAGGCTTCTAAGAGGATGTGTCTGGAGAGAGAGGAAGTCGAGAGCCTGGTTATGTTGCCAGAATGTCTGTCACAGGCCTCTATTTCTTCAGAAATTATTAGATAATTATTAAACTCTCTGTAGGAAGTGAGGGAGGAGGTGATGGTTCAGGGACCTGAGGATGGTGATGCAGAGCTAAGCAGCTGCTGAATGTCTTGACTACCCAATGGGAGCCAGCAGGCCGCCCCTCCCCCAGCAGAGCAAGGATGGTTTTAGCAATAGTCATGAGATTTGAGCAGTAGGGAGGGACACTGACCCTAAAGAAAGTGACAAGGGAAAGAGACCAGTGAGCCTGGAAGGTTAGAGGGTGGACAATGTCCCCAACTAAGCAGCTATGTGACAGACTGCATCTCTAATGGACCAACATACCTTCCTGACCCATTCCCCTGCAGGAAGCCACAGGCTACCTAGGCTCACTGCTTAGCATCTCCAAGGACAAGCTCTGGAAGAAGTACTTTGCTTTTATTATTATTGTTGTTGTTGTTATCTAAATATTTCAACTTTTATTATTTCTCTGTGTGTGGGACATAGCTGTGTGTCTGTGCGCTGGAGTGTTCGTGAGCTAACGCACGAGCACAGGAACCCAGGAAAGCCTGAGGCACTGTCATTTCTCTGCAACTGCAGTTACAGGCCGCGGTGGTCAACCACCGGAAATGGATGCTGGGAGCTCCAAGCACGCTCCTCTGATGGAGCAAAGTGTGCTTATAACTTCAGAGCCTCCTCTTCATCCCCAAGGAAGAGCTGGGAAACCACTCTTGCTTCTACAACACAAAACCAAGTAAAACCCTAGTCTCACGCCTCTACTGATGCGCACTGCAGGGGGTTCCTGTCTCAGTGGCTGTCACCTGTTTATTTACCTGCTCATTCCCAAGAAACGATTGTCAGGTCCACACAGGGGAAGGAGAGGAAGCTATTGGGATTTATGTTTTCCTTTCTCTGTCAGGAATCAAGCTAAGGACCTTGTGTGTGTCTGCTAGGCAGGTGCTCTTTCCCTGAGCTGTGTATATCCACAGACCTAAAGATAAGGTGTGAAAATACACTGGGTCCAGGCAGCCAAGATTACACTAGCCTTTCCTTCTTCTGACACTTTTTAGTGAGGCTTAAAATTCCACTGTTGGTCAGCTGGTGCCACGGGTATCTCTTGCAAAGTATGCATATGCCTGTGTGTGTGTGTGTGTGTGTGTGTGTGTGTGTGTGTGTGTGTGTGTGAGAGAGAGAGAGAGAGAGAGAGAGAGAGAGAGAGTATGGCTGAGTATGTGTGTGTGTGTGTGCATTCATGCATGTGTGAGGGGAGGAGAGGGATTTGGGGTGTTGGGGGGAGGATTCAGCTGAGGAAGGGGAGCATCTGATCTGGGAGACTAGGAGATCACATTTTAAAAACTATTTATTTTAATTGTGTGTATGTGCATAGTGTGTCCGGGTCCATGGAGGCCAAAGATATTAACTGGAGCCTCTGAAGTTGGAATGGCCAGGCTGTTGTGGGTCACCTGGCATGGCTATTGGAAATCAGTACATGCTTGTATCTGCTGGACTATTTCTCTAGCCCAGTGAGGACACTTTCTTGTTATGATTTATTTTTAGGCTGAGTGTTTTGAAACACACCTTTAACTCAAGCACTCAAGAGACAGAGCCAGGAGGATTTCTTTGAGTTCATTGACAGCATGGTGTACATAGGGAGTTCCAGGACAGCCAGGGCTACATAGAGAGTGTCTCAAAATAAACACAACCAGGTTTTCATTCTTTTGAACTATAGATGTGTCTATTTGTATGTGGGTATGTGCATCTAGTGCAGGTGCAGTGGAGGTCAGGGGTATCAGATCCTCTGGAAACTAGACTTACAGGTGGTTGTGAGCTCCCTAATGTGGATGCTGGTGATGGAACTCTGGTCCTTTGCTTTACAAGCGAGTGCTCTTAACCACTGAGCCAGGCCTTTAGCTTAGATCACACACAACATGTTAACCTTCAGTTTGGGGGGCCCCAGACCAGTGGACGCCAGGAGAAACAAAGAGGGGTGCTCTCAGAAGCCGTCTGAGAACTGAAGAAGCCTTGCCCTGCATCCCCCCCCCCCCTGTTCTTTCACTTCCTCCCACCGAAGAGCCTCCAGGAGCCTGGGAGAGACTGTCCTGTCCTCATCCACACTTGGCAGTGGTAGCCAAGCCCTTCCTATAAGCTGGCCGTGAAGTGGGAGGAGAATGCAGAGGCCTCTCCCTGAGGATCCACATACCGGAGCCTTCAGCCCCAGATAATTTAAGGTCCCATGATTGCCTTTGCATGTTATTGTCTGAATCCCAGGATTAACGTCTCACTTCTGAAGCCTGGGTGAGTGAGAGACAGCAGTGCCCTCCAGGGACCTGGTAGAGCACACATGTCAGGCAGCACGTAGCTGCTAGGGCAGGACTGGAGGTGTTGCCATGGCAACTATGCGGGGGGGGGAGCCTTTCCACTCACAACCTCTAGGTTCCTTTGTTTGTGTTATGGGTTTGAAAGGCATACGCGAAGAGCTGTCTTCTCCCTTCCCCTCATCCCTGGGAACAGCTGAGGAGAAAGTGAGAGACGCTTATGAAAGAAATCAGCCTCCCATGCTGGTGCTTCTCACAGAGGAGTGGAGCATTTAGCAGTTAGGTGTCTCACCTAGCACCTGGGCTGCTCTGGTGGGAAATTCCTCTCTTCTCCAATCATGTGATAGATTCCCTGCTTCCTCTCTTCCCCCTTGTTCCCTCAGATCTTGTGGTGGGTAGAGGCAAGGTCAAAAGAAGCAGAGTTCACTGTTACCAAGCCTCATTCAGTTTTGCATGAGCCAGATAAAAGGGTGTGGGGATCCCGGGTCAATGAAGTACCACTGAGGAAGTGCCAAGATTGCAATCAAGTTCTAGAATATAGGCCTCTAAGTCATTTCTGCTCTTTTGGCTCCACTTGCTCATCCAGAAAGTGAGAGGGATGGGGTGACTTGAGAGTGACTAGGAGAATTGCGTGAGGGGGCTGGGGGCATGGCTTAGTTGGTAGAGCCCTTGCCTGGCTGGCACAGAGCCCCGGCACTGCATAGACTAGGCACAGTGGTACAGGCCTGCAATTCCGAAGTTGAGGAGCTGGAGGCAAAAACATCAGAAGTTCAAGATCATCCTTGGTCGCATAGTGAGTTTGAAGCCAACCTGGGCTACATGAGTCCTCCCCCAAAATATTAGACACCATGCAAATCCCAACCCAAGGATTTTTATTAAACATGTCTGAATGGGATGTGGAAATCCTTTAATAAGATGAATGCAAATTCATTTCATCACGAGAATCTGTTGAAATCCTTGAGTTAGTGAGAGGCACCTGGAGAATAGTCACACCAAAGTTATGAATCAGAAGTGGAGATAAAGATCAAGAGCACTTAAGAACGGAGCAGAATCTGCAGAGCCTGACATCTGATGGCTCCCAGGCTTTTAAAGAAGCAATGACATTTATCTCGCTGTACAGAACCTATCATCATCCTCTCTCTCTCTCTCTCTCTCTCTCTCTCTCTCTCTTTCTCTCTCTCTCTCTCTCTCTCTCTCTCTCTCTCACACACACACACACACACACACACACACAGGACAATCACAGAACCCCTCTTAGGCAGATGTGACCTCAAAGTGTCCTTTAGCCCTAGGAATGGGTGGCTGCTCATCAGCCTTCCAGAATTACTGTGCCCTGCAGGCTGCCACACAATGATGCAAGGGGTGAGGCTGAGATCACAGTGCATATGCTTTCTTTTAATTTGTTAAAATTATGTTTAGTAGAGTGGAAATGTAGCTCAGTGGATAACCGAGCTTGCAGACCAGCCCAATAATCTGAGTTTGATCCCTGGGATCCACATGGTAGAAGGACATGACTGACTCCCACTGTCTGTCTTCTGACTTCCAGTACTCAGTGGTCCACACACACCTTCCCCCAATTAATACAAGTAAACAAACAAATAGATATAACCACCTGGGCCTTGGAAAGATGGTTCACCAGTAGTTAAGAACATTTACTGCTCTTCCAGAGGCTGGGTTCCCAGCATCCACATGGTGGCCCACAACCATCTAGTTTCATTCCAGAGAATCTGATACCCTCTTCTGGTTTCTGTGGGCCTTGCACACACTTGCTCCACAGACACATATGCTGGGAAATCATCCATACCCATAATAAATTTTTAAAAATTGTGTGTGTGTGTGTGTGTGAGAGAGAGAGAGAGAGAGAGAGACAGAGACAGCGATAGAGAGACAGAGAGACAGAGAGAAGTTATGTGTTTCAAATTCCCTCGCTCATTAGGCTTACAGACTCACCTAATGCTTTCTGGAAACCCTGTTCCAATGAAGTCATTTTTCCTGCCTTTCCCTGACTCTGCAGCTTTTCGTTTAATGAGTCAATAAGTACTGCTGGCATGTATATGCATGTTGGGTACTGGGGTATGTGTGGGGGAAGGCAGGATATAGGACATTGAAGTATCAGGTATGCTCTAAAGGTGTTATGGGAAGCCAGGCATGCTGTGGGAGGTAAAGATCAGGAGTTCAAGGCCAGATTCAGTTACATGCTAATTTCACACCAGCCAGTCTATATGAGACACCATCAATGTTTCAGACACCTCCCGGAAAACACACAAATAAAGCCAGAAAATCTTTAACAAATAAAAAAATGGTGGCCTAGGGTTGCCTATGACAACAACATAGAAGGAATTGTTAGCCCAGGCTGGCCAAAGTATCTTCTCCCCCTTTTTTCCCCTATACATCAGAGATTTCCCCACATTAATTTCTGTGCAGACATAAAATGGTATTTACTGAAAGCCTGGTAGGGCAGAGGAAGGCTATTCACACTGAGGAGACTGAATGGACTGATGGGAACCTGACATGGAGAATTCCACAGATGATGAGAAGTTCAAATTGGAGATCAGTCCTTACCAAGCTGCTAGGAAGAGATCAACATCTGACAGACAGGTGGAAAGAACTACATATATAGGGACATATATAGGTGTAGTCTGGCATAGCTCAGTACTGGGGTGCTTATCTAGTGTACACAAGGCCTAGCTTTGACTTCTAGTACAGGCAGAAAAACATATCAATTAGTTTTGTGTTACTATAACAAAATATTGGAAGCCAAATAACTTTTAGAAAAAAGGAGGTTTTTGACTCATGATTCTGTAGCCTGAGGCTGACAATGGCAGAATTCTGATATAGAAAAGTTCAAGAAAGTCTGTCTATCTAACCCCTGGATTCTCTCCCTGTTATATAGTTACAGCTATCCAGTTACAGGCATGACACTGTGATGACTCTGTCTAGACTTGGTCACCTCCCAAAGGCCTCATTTCTAAGTACCAGATTGTTTCCACCTTTAAAGAATATTAACCTGAGACGTGAAAGCCCTTGGGAGACACACCCATGGCAGTAGCTAGTCCATAAATTCAGCCGTGGTCATACAGGTTTGTAGATTCTGTAGCAGGATGAAGGTGGTGACTTGTCCAGAGAAACTTGGAAAGGATCGGAGCTTCTAAGTGTGGACACTGACATGGGGCACAATGAGGAGAGGCAATGATCAATGAGGGATTTTCTAGGAAATAATGCATGAGCCAAAACCTGAAGGATGAATCAGAATAAGCTAGATAAATCGGTTATGTTCTAAGAATGAAAGGCAGATTGTGGCAGATCTGGAGAAGAGGTTGTCAGCACTGGAGTCCAAGGAGAGAACCAGAAGATCAGTAGAGAATGAATAAATGCTGAAAAGTTCAGACTGCGCAGAAAGTACAGTGCTTGCCATGGGAACCCAAGTTCCCTCCCCAGAGTGAGAAAGTGAGCTGTATGTTCATGTTTGCAATCCCAGCACTGGGGCAGGTGGAGACAGGTGGATCCCTGGGTCTAAGCAAGTCAACCTATCTTACTCAGTGAGCTCCAAGCCAACCCGAGATCCTGCCTCAAAGCAAGATGGAAAGCACCTGAGAAATGATACTAGCGGTTGCCCCTACATGCATACAGGCAACTCAGAAACCTGACATACCTAGACAGATTGACAAGGCTCATGGACACATCAAGAAGTCTATGAAGCCTCTTCTAAGGCTCACAGAAGGCAAGGATGCAGGGTAGGGGTGGGATGGGAGTGGGGGGATAGGAAGGAGGTAAGAGCCAAGGGGAGGACAGCAAAGTGATTTCTTCTGGGCAGCCTTGAGCTGCACTGGACCTGCACAATGCTGGTGGCAGCAACAATCACTTCTGGCCTCCTGGGGCCTCCCCTTCCCTGAAGGATTCTGGGAGAAGGAAAGTCATTCCTTCAGTTGCGTACCCACTGGTGCACAGGATCCAGTGAAGAGTTCCAATTCCAGCCACACAGATGGCCTTGGTTAAACTCAGTGAGTCACAAAACAAAATAAGGAAAAAAAAAACCAAAAAACAAAACAAAACAAAAAACAAACTTGTATAAGAGTCATTAGGGTGCAATGTTAAAACATTTAATGTAAAAACCAAAAAGATAGCCAGTTTTCAGCCAACCTGGGATGATTGACAATTTGTGTCAACGTTGGGGGTCCAGTAATGCATTCTGGGTACATGGCATAGATGACAAGAGGCTTTCTATGGATATAAGGAAGGTGGAGTATTAGGAGCAGCATCCAGGTCTTGGTGTGGTGGGTCTAACTCATCTCCTTGGATACAAGGAGGTTCCTCCTTCAGTGCTTTGTTGTTGTTGTTAATATATGTTTTGTGTGTCTCTGTATGTGCACATCAATACAGGCACTCCAGGAGGCCAGAGGTGTCAGATTCCCCTAGAGTTGGAGATACAGGCTTTTGTGTGATGTCCAGCAGGGGGGGCTGGGAACTGAACCTGGATCCTCTGAAAGAACAACAGGTGTCCTTAACCTCTGTGCTATCTCTCTAGAAATGTCATCACCCACACTGGTTGACTTCAGTCATTCCAAAGTAACTTGTCCCTAGTGAAGCAATCCCAGAAATAAAGCGCTACACCAAGGATGCTCTTCTGGCCTCTCATTCCTTGGGGTGTCAATGACTAAGATAGAGACCAGAGGCACCGGCCATGCTTACATTGCCCTAGAAGCCTTTCGGTACTCTGGCCAGTCATACATCATTATGTTCTTTCCTTTGTCTTCTATGAGGGAGAAAACTTCCAGGTTGGTTTAACCTTGACTTCTCTACGTCTTGCAACCAAAGCATTTGGTGTCTTCAGCAGTGGGCATAAGAGCAATGCCAATAGCCTGTATTGGGCCTGCACGATACAAGGCCTTTGGGTTTCTTGACTCATTCATACCTGAGACCTGAATGTCTTTTTAAATACTTCTTTATTTGAAAAAAAAGATTTAATTATTATTGTACAAATTCTATTTGGTATTATAATAAAAACCAGGAGCCAGATATGGGGGAAAGCTGAAATATCAGAGAGACAGAGGAACAAACCACAGCCACTACTCACCCAGCCAACACCTCAGGCCTGTCTCCACAAAATCCTCCATCCTCTCTCTCCTCAGCCCACCAGGAAGGAGGAAGGAAAAGCTGAACTTCCCCCTTCTCTCCCTCTGCCCAGTTACCTTACTTCCTTATTCAACATTCCTAGAGCTAGGATTAAAGATGTGGGTCATCACTCCCTAAACTTCAAGGCTTGGCTCTGTGGGTGGATCTGTCTATCCTCTGATATCTTGAACTATTTTTATTAAATATACAATATGTCACCATAATTTATTATGCATACAGCATTCTGTCTGCATGTATGTATCAGATGCCAGAAGAGGGTATCAGATTTCATTACAGATGGTTGTGAGCCACCATGTGGTTGCGGGGAATTGAACTCAGGACCTCTGGAAGAACAGCTAGTGCTCTTAACTGCTGAGCTATCTATTCAGCCCTGAGACTGGAATTTTTGTTCAGTATCCCATATCCAGTTTCCAAAAACAGTACTATTCATCCATGCAGAGTACAACCATTCAAACTCTTATCTATCTATCTATCTATCTATCTATCTATCTATCTATCTATCTATCTATCATTGTGTAAAGGTGTTTGCCCACCTGTATGCATGTTTATTAGATGTATACCGGGTGCCCATAGAAAGAGGGCATAGAATCCTCTGGAATAGACAGTTGTGACTTGCCAGTGCTGAGGACCAAACAGTAAGTGCTGTTAATCACTGAGCCATCTCCCCATCCTCCAAAGTCATCAAAATTTGTGTATGTATATACATAAGTGTTTATATATGCATTTATATATGTGTATCTTATTAGCTTATAAAAATAACAGGCTTCCCATAAGGCTTTTTAAATCAAGTCATTTGTATCACAAATAAAGTCACAATCCTAGAGAGAAAAAAATGTCCAGATGTTGCCAAATGTTCTCCCCACCTCAAGGGGGTGCTGGTAAAATTGACCCAGAGTAAGACTACTAAATATCTGAGATTTTCTTTGATCTGTTGCCCCAGGCCATGTTAAAGTCTAAGGTTCATGTGGATGTCGGTGATCTAGGCTGCCACTGGAGGCCATGTGGATGTCTGAGGCACTTGCTATTTATTACCAGAGGCTAGGTAGACGTCTGTAGTCTGTGCCATATTGGTACACACAATCTGGGTTGCCTCCAGTGGCCATGTTAATGTGAGTGGCCTGTACTGCCACTGATGGCTATGTCTGGGTTCATGGTCCCACTGCAGCTAGGAGCCATGTTAATGTCTGTGGCCCATGTTATCACTGAAGGCCATGCAGATGTCCATGGCCTATGTTTCCACCTGAAGCCACATTGATGTCTGTGGGCTGGGCTGCTGCTGGGGGCCATGTTGGTGTGGGTTGTCTGCACTGAGGCCATGTTGACACCTGTAGGTCAGGCTGCCACTGAGGACTATGTTGATGTACTTGACCTGTGTTTCCCAGGAGTCCATGTTGGTTCTGTGGTGGTGTCTGTTGCCATGCTGCGGAGGGCTGTGTTGATGTCAATGCTCTGTACTACCATTGGAGGCCATGCTAAGATCTCTGGAGTATGCTGATGCTGGAGACCATGTGGAAGTCCATGCTCCTATGGATTGTAAAGGGCCAGGAAACGGTGGCATTGATGACTGAAGACTCATAGTTGAGAAAGAGAAACAAAGAAGGCTTCTGTGACAACCCCTATTTCCCTATTTCTACTCCATAATTCTTCCAAAAAAGTAACAACCTAGACAGAAAACTATCAAAGAGAAACCTTGAAAATTGTGATAAGGATGCTGGGAAGTGTAGGCCTCCACAGTTGATACTTTCTGGCTGGCGTGGGTATACAGACAACACAAATTGGATTTATGAGTTTTCTTCTTATTTTTGGGGTGATGTCACAAAAGCAGAGGTGGGAGGTAGGTCTGGGAAGACTGGGAAGTGAGGATAATAGGGTACATGATATGAAATTCCCAAATAATCTATAAAAATACTATGTGAAAACAATAACTGAGATTTGCTCTCTCATGTCTCAGAGGCCCCCACTTCCTAAGACTGTTGTCTTGGGAGTTAGAATTTTATATAAATTTGGGATCAAGGTGACAAAGATATGTAGACTGATAACAAAAGGGTCTGAGGTTAATTTGAATAACACAAGTCACCATCATGGACTAAACTCAAAGTTCTTGTGATTTATCACCAGTATATTTCTGCTTATTGGCAGTGGTTGTTCTCTGAGAGGAGAAATGGCTTTTTTCTGAGAGGAGCCCCCAGCTCTGCCATCTCATGTCTCCATTTTTAGTCAGGGACACAAGCCTATAGTGGCCCACTTCCCAAGTGAGTTAGTTACTGTCCTCACAGCTGTGACAAAATACTCTGACAAAGACAACCTGAGGAAAGAGGGCTTCACTTGGTTTATTTTGGCTCACTGTTTGAAAGCACAGTCTCAGCTGGGCAGTGTTGGCATACGCCATTAATCCAAGCACTCTGGAGGCAGAGGCAGGTAGATCTCTGAGTTTGAGGTCATCCTGGTCTACAGAGCTAGTTCCAGAACAGTGAGGGCTACACATAGAAACTCTGTCCCAAATAACAAACATACAAAAAGAAGCAAGCAAGCACAGTCTCTTGTGGTGGAAAGGCATGGTGGTAGTGGGGCGTGAGATATATCTTTATATTGTATGATGTAGCTACAGTCAGGACACAGATAAATGTTGAGTCTCAGCTCACTTTTCTCTTTCATTCATCCTGGAATCCCCCTGCCTCAGTTAAATCTCTCTGGAAAATGTACATTAACACACCCAAAGGTGTGTTTCTATCACCATGACTTAAAACGTTTTTTTAAAAAGTATTTGTCTTGTTTTATGTGTGTGTTTTATGCATACTACCTATGTGCCTAGTATCTGAAGAGGCCGGAGGAGGGTGTCAGGTACATTGTAACTGGGCTACAGATAGATGATTGTAAGCCACCATGTGGGTGCTGGGACCTGAACCCTCTATAAGAGCATCATGTGCTTTTAACTACGGACACATCTCTTTGGCCCCGACCATGACTGTTTTATATCCCACTAAGATGATGATGAAAATTGTCCATCACATCTTCTAGTTTGAAGACAACATTTAGGTGCAAGGAGGAAGCTGAGAAACATGCCCAGCTTCCTGTGGAATGGAGCTCAAATCTGTGCTGGGCTGCAGTGATATTCTTGAGAGAAAAGATGATGTATAGAGGATGATACTAATTAAGAGTGGTCTACAAACCAAAGACATGTCTCTCAATACATAGAAGTCCAAGATTTGATTCCAACTATCACCTCGTATTGGATGTGTCCTGATTCAAGCTTCTGTTGGTGATCAGAGGTGACAGCATCAGCCCAAAGCATGACTATATCATATTTTATCTGGAAAGGCTTCAAAGAGTTGTAACCATCTGTTTAATATGGCTATGAATAATCACTGACAAAAAAATTCAGGGGACTTTTATATGTTAGAAGTTATAACATAAGAATGAGACCTTCTGTTGAACTTTCCAAAGCATGGTCATCTCATATTTCCAGGTAACTCAGAGACTTGGCTCTCTTTACAATGTCGGCTATATAAGCCTGTGTTGTAGAGGGGACCTTGTACATTACAGGAGGTTAGTAGCTTTCTTAGACCTAAAACACAAATGTCAGCAGGTCCTTTTGCTCTCTGTTTAAGAAAACAAAGATGTCTCCAGTTGTCACATAGTGCCACCGGAAGACAAAATTGCCCCCAGTTGAGAACTACCAAAAGACTGAATTATGGAAGTGACTGGATAAAGTCAATGGCTACAATCGGGTCTAAATACTACAGAATCATCTCAGCTACTTCTCCATTGCTGTGAGTGAATATCCTCACTCACAAAAGCAATCTTAGGGGGGAAGATTTGGGGTTGCAGTCCCTCACCTTGTGGCAGTCCCAGTGACAAGATCTTAAAGCAGCTGGCCATATTGTAGCCACTGCCAAGGACTAGAAGGAGCCCTCATCTCTCTCGGCTCACCCTGTCCACTTTATATGGGTCATGGACCCCACTCCAGGGATTAGTGAGTTTTCTGTTGGGAGTGGTGATGCACTGTTCTGGAGGCAGGCACAGGCAGATATCTATGGGTTCTAGGCCAGCCTAGTCTACATAGTGAGTTTCTGGCCAATCAGAAAGATCTTGTCTCAAAGAACACAACAAAACTCAAACTTTAAGAAAGGTGGGCTTTTCTACATCAATTAACCTAATCATGATGATCTTCCAGGTGACTGAATTTCATCAAGCTGACAATTAGGTGAACCACTAAAAGGATTGAAATCACAAATGACAATGTTCTGGGTAGTCTTGGGGTAGCCTTTAGGAAGTTATAAATAATTTAATCTTGTTTTCTTTTTAAAAGTGTTTTATATGTATGGGTGGCCTGTGTGCATGTCTGTGCACTGTGTTTGCCTCATCCCTGAAGAGGCCAGAGAGGGAACCAGATCCCATGGAACTGGATTACAGATGGTTGTGAGCTGCCTGCCTAGTGGCTGCTAAGAACTGGACCCAGATCCTCTGGACCCACATCAGGTGCTCTTAACTGCTGAGCCATCTCTTCAGGCTCTCAGGCTTTTGGAAGCCTCTCTACCTCTGGAGATGTTTCTTTAGGAGCTCTTAGGTGAGTCCAGGCAGAAGTGATTTTTTTTTTTTTTTTTTAACAGAGACTATCTCTCCCATCTCCCCCGACAGCTTAACAAGCTGTCTGACCACCTGACCTGTTTTGTACCTGGCTCCGGAGCCAGAGAGATGCTGGAGTAAAATGGGATTAAAGTTCCCTCCGGCTGCATGGGCCTGTGGCTGTGTGACAGTGCTGCTGTTGCAGAGGCCTGGGAGTGGTAAACACAAGGAAGGGAGGCACAGGCTCCAGGGGGCAAGGGGTAAAAGAACTTGTAGGTCAGGAATCTCTCCTAAGGATGGGCGGTAAAGTGTTAAGGACCAGGCTTAGCACAGAGCTGGATGGAATTAGACAAGAGGTGTTTTATGCTGGGGAGGAAATGTGTGTTCAGCTCTAAAGTACAACTCTCATTTTGTCAAAATTCCCTGCAAAGCAGGATTGGGGTGTGGCTCAGGTGGTGGAATGCTTGTTTTGCATGCATAAAAATTCCAGGTTTAGCCTTTGGAACTACAAAAACCCAGCATGCCAGTGTACATGCCTGAGATCTTGGTACAGGAATAGACAGAGAAAAATAAACAATAAAACTCATCCTTAGCTATATATGGAATTTAAAGCCAACTTGGGCTACATGAGCATAGGAGTTTGTCTTTAAAAAAAAAGAAAGAGAAAAAAAAAAAGAGAGAGAGAGATGGAGAAATCCTGTGACTCCAACTGATCTGCTAAAAGCTTTGGACACCTGATTGTGCTTCCTGGACAAGCCTTGTGTGGACTGGGAGAATTCTTTCTGGAGTTGTCTGGGCATGGAAGTGCATACCCCTGTAATCTTAGCACCCAGGAGACAGAGGCAGAAACAGCTGTATGGGTTCAAGGTCAGCCTGGGATAAAAATTCAGACTTGTCTCAAACAAACAAATGAGTTGGAGGGAGACAGAAAGGGAAATGTTGTGGAAGCTGCTGGGTCCTGGATTCAGGGATGCTCTTTACTCTAAAAGGAAAGCTGGAATAAAATAAACCTCTTGCACAAAATAGAATCCATAGACTGTCTTGAGTAAGTCTGAGAAAGAACTCTTCTTTGTGAGCATTTATATCCCAGTTCAGCCTCCGTACCCTAAGAACTGGGGTTCTCTGGTCATTCTCACTTCCTAGAGTTATGATACACAGTGTCCGAGGGGAAGCCAGGAATTTATGTTTGCTTGTTTATTTATTTGTTTGTTTGTTTCAAGGCAGGATTAATCTATGTAGCTCTGACTGTCCTGGAAACTTGCTCTGTAGACCAGGCTGGTCTCAAATTCAGAGATCTGCCTACCTCTGCCTCCTCAGTGCTGAGGTTAAAGGTATATACCATGGCACCCAGATTTTTTTTTTTCTTTTTTAAAAATAGGGTTTTACTGTGTAACTCTGGCTGTCCTAGAACTTATTATGTGGATCAGGCTGGCTGGCTTTTAAGAATAGGGTCCAACCAAGTGCATGAGTATGAACCTAAAGGGAGTCATCCTAAGTCTATTCATAGCGACTATATAGAATTTTTTCAACTTCTGGTATTTCATGATTAACAAGTGTTCTAATGAACACTCAGTCCCCCCAATCTCCTTGCCTTACTTCTTCCTTCTTCTTTTTATTTGTTTGGTTTTTTTTTTCTTTTTCTTTTTTGCATGTAGTACAGACTGGTACTCAAATTGCTAATAAGCCAAGTATAGTCTTGAATTTCTGCTCCTTCTGTCTGGAATTATAAGGATTATATGAGGTGGGAATGTTCATCTGTATGCTGTGAATATTATTCTGTAAATAAAGAAACTGTTTTGGCCTGTGTTGAGCACCATAAAAGTAGGCAGGAAATTTAGGTTCAGGAAGGAGGAGGGTAGAGTCACATAAACTTGATCCAGCCACCAAAGAAGAACCATGTAAGGAACCCAGGTGAGCCATGGGTTGAGCAACGTGGCCAGACAGATTAATGGAAATGGGTTGAATTAAGATGAAAGAGCTAGCTAGCAATCGGTCAAACAGGATGAAATTAACATAAGTGTTTGAGTCATTTTGTGGGGGAAAGCAGCCGTGGGCAGGTCTGGGTCTCTGGCCCAGTCGGGTCAGAAACCTTGTACAACAATTACAGGCATATGCTACCATGCCCAGCTTTATATGGTTCATGAAATTGAACCCAGAACTTCCTGCTGATTAGGTAAGCTCTCTAACAACTGAGCTACAGCTCCTTTCCTGTATGTTTTCCTTCTCCTGATGTGAGGCTGTGGAATAGTTCCAGGATAGCTTGGATAGGGTTGTAACCTGATAAAATGAAATCTTGGGTTTTAGAGATTGTACAAAGCGGGTTAAGACAGATCTTTTATACTAAAAGTGATGTCTGGCGAGATTCCTAGAAAGTCTCGGGGTTAGGGCCAGGACAAGAGAAAGGTCTATGCATTGAGATCTTCAGCTGAATCAGTTATTGACCTTTTTATTTGGAACATCTTTCTAGAATGCTGTCGGTCATATTAGAGTCCTTGGTTCTTGGCTGCCAAAGTAAGGAAACTCCTTTCTTTTTAATGTCCCTGCATCAAAGAAGACTTAGAGAAAAAACATGACAAGGGCTTCCCCAGTGTGCTCAGTGCTACAGTGCTTGTTGGTGTTCAGCCCGAGTCCCTGTCAGCAACAGACTCGGCCCATAACTGCAGCCAGCAGCCTGAGGAGATCCCTTAACCCAAGAAAAGCTAAATTCTCAAGGAAATCACTACAGGAAAAAAGAAATAACTTTTAAAGTGAAAGACTAAGAATGTTTGCTGTGGGACTATACTCTTTTACACTTTAGATATTTGTCACTCCTATTAGTTTAATAAAATGCTGATTAGTCAAGTAGCCAGACAGGAAGTAGAGGCAGGACAAGCAGACTAGAGAATTCTGGGAATTGGAAGAGCAGAGCAGCAGATGCAGCTAGATGCAGAGGAATGTGGTGATTTGTTATACATTTAATAAAACCTGGAATATCAAGAGATCAACCCACAGTCAAACTAGGCAGAGGTAGCTCCAGGAGTTCCAGGGATAACAGAGCAGTGATAACTCAGCTAGTTCCAGGAGTTCTGGATCTCTGTGAGTACAAGGCCAAACAGCTGAGATTCAATAGCACACAACTTTAGTCCCAGGACAGGGAAATCCAGGAGTAGTGGCCTATGCCTTTAATCCCATAACTACAGTGGCAGAGATCTTTCTGTGTTTCTGTGAGTTCAAGGCTGACTGCCAAATAGAGTGGTTCATGCCTTTAATCTTAACCTGGATGGGATACAGCTGGGAGAAGAAGGTATTTAAGGCAGATTTAGGGAAACATCAGGCATTAGAAGCGACCAGGAGGGAGGCTGAGGAAGCTAGAAGTCAGCTGGGTGAGATTTGACTGTGGTGTTTCTTCTCTCTGATATTTCAGCCTTTCCTCGATATCTGTCTCTGAGTTTCTTTCATTACAGCCAGAATTTGTGCTACATTTGGCACCCAATGTGGGTCTATTCAGCATTCCTTGAGGGAGGATCCTCCAGTGATATTTCTTTACAGGCCAAGAATTATTATTAGTGAGCACCGTAAAGGTGAATTTTTCTTTGTCTTGTTCTTGTAAAGGTATTGTAAAGAAAGAGTCTTTTAAATCAATATTTACAATAGGCCATTCTTTAGGTAAAAGAGAAGGCAAAGGAATTCCAGACTGTAGAGAGCCCATTGGCTGGATTACCTTGTTAATCACCCTTAGATCTGTTACCATTCTCCACTTTGCAGATTTCTTTTTAATGACAAATACAGGAGAAATTCCAAGGACTGGTTGATTCTTCTATATGTTGAACATTTAACTGCTCCTGTACTAGCTGCTCTAAGGCCTGCAATTTCTCTTTTGTTAAAGGCCATTAATGAATCCATATGGGCTTATCTGTTAGCCATTTTAAAGTTAGTGCTATGGATAATCTTTGAAAGACCAGCAGCTATTGTGCCTTGTTTCTGTATAGCCTGAAAGGTTTGTGACTGTTTCTCATAATAGCTTCTAATATTTCTCCCAGAAATATGTGTTAGTTCATGGTTTATTTCTGTGTTTGGAGGGATGTTAATATGTACATTTCATTGTTATAGTAAATCTCATTCCCATAAATTTATAGCAATGCTAGCCACATATAGCTTTAATATTCCTCTCTATCTATCTGGTCCTATACATTCAAGCCATTTTGTGTTGTGTTTTACTTGGGATAACAACACAATTCCCCAAATTTACCTTCTAAAGGGGCCAACTTGGACACCATGACTCTGGTGAAATTATTGATACATCTTCCCCTGTGTCCAATAAACCTTCAATAATAACATTATTTATTTGTACTTTTAATTTTGGCCTTTGTTCATTAATAGACGTTTGCCAATTATTCTTTTTATATTTTCTGAGTTTTTTCCTTTTCTATAGATTTTCTATTATTCAGTGTAGTATGCTTTTATTTTTAAAATAGATTTTAATTCCTTTAATTGCTCTGGGAAGGTGTTTTCTCTATGATGGCAGGGTAAGATTAAACTGGATTGGATATGAGGGCTTTTGAAAACCTCTTTGGGGCATTTCCTGAAGGCAGAAGGTAACCTTGTCTGTCCCTTGCTAACCTGCATTCATTAGTTCAGTGTCTACCTTTTCCACACCTCCTGCAAACTCCAGGAGGGAGGGGTGTTCTCTTGAGATAATTCCTAACAAAGGCACTGTTTCCAGGAATGCCTTGATCACAATTTCTTTTTATGTGGCCTTGACTTTCACAATTATAGCACTTACATTTTGGCTTTTTCTTATACCTCTAGAAATAACCTCTCCTACCTAATTATCATCACCGTCATAAGTCTCTACATTAGTTGTCCCACAAATCCAATCCTCCAAGGGTTCTGACCTTGCTTTCAATGGTCTTATTATTTTTTTACATTGTGTATTAGCATTCTCAAAAGCCAACTGTTCAATTATTATTTGCTTGCTTCCAAATCCACTACTATTCTATTTACCACTGCAGATAATCTCTGCAAAAAGTCTGTAAAAGTTGCCTTTGGGCTTTGAATTATTTTTGTGAAGGATTTGGTCTTCTTTCCTACTTCTTCAGTTTGATCCCAAGCATCTGCCTAAGACTGGAGGCTAACTCAGAACAGAAAGCCTAGCCATCCGGCAATTACTCCTTTGGCCATGAGTTGCTCTGGCTGGCAAGCTGCTTTATATTTTGGGGGGTTGGGGAAACTCATGCCCCACGTTGGACACCAAATGTAGCATGAATTCTGGTTGTAATGAAAGAAACTCAGAGACAGATATCGAGGAAAGGCTGAAATATCAGAGAGAAGAAACACCACAGTCAGATCTCATCCAGCTGACTTCTAGCTTCCTCAGCCTCCCTCCTGGTCGCTTCTAATGCCTGCTGTTTCCCTAAACCTGCCTTAAATACCTTCTTCTCCCAGCTGTATCCCATCCAGGTTAAGATTAAAGGCATGAACCACTCTATTTTGTAGTCAGCCTTGAACTCACAGAAACACAGAAAGATCTCTGCCACTGTAGTTATGGGATTAAAGGCATAGGCCACTACTCCTGGCTTTCCCTGTCCTGGTATGTGTTATTGAATCCCAGCTGTTTGGCCTTGTACTCACAGAGATCCAGAACTCCTGGAACTAGCTGAGTTACCACTGCTCTGTTATCCCTGGAACTCCTGGAGCTACCTCTGCCTAGTTTGACTGTGGGTTGATCTCTTGATATTCCAGGTTTTATTAAATATGTGACATATCACCACAGAGGAAAGAAGATGAGAATTCTGCATTGTTTACTAAAGTTGTGTGCTATTGAATCCCAGCTGTTTGGCCTTGTACTCACAGAGATCCAGAACTCCTGGAACTAGCTGAGTTACCACTGCTCTGTTATCCCTGGAACTCCTGGAGCTACCTCTGCCTAGTTTGACTGTGGGTTGATCTCTTGATATTCCAGGTTTTATTAAATATGTGACATATCACCACAGAGGAAAGAAGATGAGAATGCTGCATTGAGCAAACATAGCTAAACAGAAATAGAAATATGGGCTCACTTAAAGTATAAGAGTTAGGAAGTAATAAGCCTGAGCCATAAACCAATCAGCTTGTAATTAATATAAGCCTTTGTGTGATTATTTGGGACCTCAGGGAAGGCAGGTCCATAAACTTCTTACTACAAGAGTGTTTTTTTTTTTTTTTAAAGATGATTGAAAGGCCATAGTGGTCACTTTGTGAAGGAAGGTGGTTGGTACATACATTCCTTCCAGGATACTGTTTATTATATAGTGGAAAGACTCCAAGGAATGATGAGGACTCAGTTGGAGGGAAAACATTAGAGGGAAGCTCTAAACATGATGGGTCTTAAAGGGGAGGAGAATCTTCTCTCTAAAGGCTGGAGACCACACCTGGGCTTGGTAGTGCACACTTTTAATCCCAGATCCTGTAAAGCAAAAGCAGGTGAAGCTGTGTCAGTTCTAGGCTAGCCTAGCCCACCAAGGGTGCTCAAGGTCACATAAAGCTACATAGTGAAACCCCATCTCAACCTCCAACGCCAAATAAATTAGACCCTGAAGAGGGGTTTCATTAAGTCTGAGTGTGAGGGCCTGGAGAGATGGCTCAGCGGTTAAAAGTACTTGCGTTTCTTGCAAAGGACCAGGATTCCATTGGTGGCTTACAACCATCTCTAACTCTGGTTCTAGGGGATCTTTTGCTTTTTTCTGATCTCCACTGGCACCAGATAAGCATATGATACACAAATAGGCATTTAGGCCAAATCCTCATATACATAAAATAACATAAATCTAAAAAATAATGTTTTGTCTTGTTTTTGAGACAGGATTGGTTTGTCTGTGAAGCCTGAACTGCCTTGGAACTCACTCTGTAGACCAGGCTGGCCTTGAACTCACAGAGATCCTCTTGTCTCTGTCTCCAGAGTGCTGGGATTAAAGGCATGTACCACCAGTTTAACTTCTTTTACTAAAAAAATTAATTTGGTCTGAAGAGATGACTCAGTGGTTAAGAGCACTTGCTCTTCCAGAGGACTTGTGTCTGTTCCCAGCACCCACAGGGCAGCTGGCAATCTGTAAGTACAGTTTCAGAGAGTCTGATGCCCTCTTTTGGCCTCTGAGAGCACTACACACATAGGTTGCATAGACATATATGCAGGCAATATACCTATTGAAAATAAAAATAAATCAATCTTAGAAAGTTTTATAAAAGCAAGGTTTTAATTTGAGTTCTAGAGGGTGCGCATAGTTCATGGCAAGAAACATGGCAATAGGCAGGCATGGCTGTAGGGTAGTGGTTGAGAGTTTATGGAGGGAGGAGGAGAGAGAAAGAGAGAGACAGGAGGTGAGGGAGGGAAGGAGGGGGGGTATAGTGAGAGTTTCTGTCCCAGCCTAGTCCCAAGGTCCAGACTCATCTGCTGCAGTTTAGCCCCTCAAAATTGCATGCTGCTTGGCCTATGGCTCAGGCATATTACTAGCTAGCTCTTGCATCTTAACTCAACCCATTTCCATTAATCCGTCTTGCCATGTGGCCCATGGCTCACTTGTGTTTCTTTTACAGGCTGGATTGCATCTCCCCACCCCCTGACTCTGGCCTCCTTTCACTTTATCTATGCTTGAATTTCTCACCTGCTTCTAAGATGCCCTGCCATAGGCCAAAACAATCCCTATATTGACCAATGATATTCACAGCTTACAGAAAGACATCCTAGATCAGAAGGGAGGGAGGGAGGAAGAGAGAAAGAGAGAGAGAGATCTGGGAATGATATTGGCTTTAAAACTTCAAAGCCCATTCTCAGTGACACACTTCCTCCAATAAGGCCACACCTCCTAGTCCTTCCCAAACAGTTCCACCAAACAAGGACCAAGTATTCAAACACATGAGTCTATGAGGGCTATTCTTATTCACTGTTTGCTTATTTCTGGGCTACATCCTTATTCTGTAGCCCAGACTATTCTGGAACTCATGTTTCCCAGTTGCCTTGAACCTGACTCTACCTTCCTACCTCCATCTTCTGAGTGGTAGGATTATCAGTGTATACCATCACACAGCCTTGTTCAGTGCTTGGGATGAGACCCCCAGTCTCCCCACTTTTTATGGAGGAGTCTCTCTATGTATCCAGCTAGCCTCTGACTAGTGACAATCTATTGCTTCAGTATCCCAGGATTACATGTGAGCAGCATCATGCCTGGCTCCACCAGATGATTTTGATTTACATTGAAACCTCAGAACATTAAAACAACTGTGACTTGGGGACAATGCCTTCTTCCCTCAATGAGATAGCAAAAGAAAAGAAAAAGCCCCGCCACTTTAAGGATCTAACAGCCCATGATTCTGTACAAGGCCTTGGAGTGCTTTCTGTTTTTCTCAGAAAATGGCAGTGTAGGAAGAATTTGGCTTTGGGAGTATGTGTGGGCAGAGAATCTCAGAGAGAAAGAAGATTTCCTACTTTCTTAAAGCCCAGCTCCTTCGCTCTTTGGGTTAAAAAGACGTGGAATTATAAATGAGGCGGTTAGAAAGTACAGGGTCATCCAGTGCAGGGTGTTACAATGTGTTCTCATCAGCTTCTCCCCTCTTCCAGCCTGTTCCCATTATCCAAGGACAAAGCTTCCCACCTTGCCTCCTCCACAGAAAGAACAAAGAGGCCCCGGTGCTTGGGTTGCTGGGCCCTAGGGTCTGTTCTCCCTCTGCTGACTTCTCCCTCACCCCAGGTCTCTGCTTCACCTGAACTGTCTGTTTCCAAACTGCGATTCTCACTCTCCTGACAATAAGTCCCGCTTAGCCTCTGGTCTATACCGGATAGCTCCTGCTGTTACTGTTATTATTTTGTATTAATGGGGTGAAGAGGAGAAAGGCATTCTAGGGGAGGAGATATTAGGGCTATCTCCACAATGTGTGGGTTCCAGGGAAACTGAAAATGAGAACACAATGGGGTAGGTGGTATGATGGTTGATCATTATTGTCAACTCGTGGACTTGGAAAACCCTGAAAACACACATCTGGAAATGGCTATAAAGGAAGAAAGACCCACTCTGCGTGTGGCTGGCACTATTTCACAGCCTGGAATCCAGCTGAATTAGGAAGAGGAAGCGAATGGCTGAACCCAGCCTCTCCCATCCTCACTATACTGCCAGTGTCCTTGGTCAGCGCCCAGTGTGTGAACCAGCATCTGGTGTGCAGACCAGGGCCTGGCCAGCAGCCCTCAGCACTTCCCTGCCACAGTGAACTCTGAACCTCAAACTGGGAGCCAACCCATGGGTATAGATAGTCACAGCAATGGGACAGATAACTGTGATGGGTATCTTGAAAAATTGTTTTTCCCTTCTACAGGCTCAGTTACCTTCCCCATGTAACCCCAAGAGATGTCTCCTGCTGAGTGGGGACTTAGCTGGGAACCTGGAAAGAAGCCCCAGCTGAGTTATCATCACAGGCCACTTGTTGCCCAAGGCAGAGATGGCAGCTAATTTATCCTTGAGGAAGCTTGCCAAGTCTGACTAGACCTACTCACGTATCTTGGCCCTGGCTGGGACTGGAAGTCATTTGGAGAGAGAGTTCGCTGTCCCCCTGGCAGACAGTGTCAGCTGTCATGGGCTGGAGTGGGGGTATTAAATTCCTGGCTCTGGAAGAATGGCCTAAGAACTCATCAAAAGGGACTGTACTTGAACCACCTGACTACATCACCTTGTCTCGTAGGGACACTGATAACTTTCCAGAGAAGACCAACTTCATAGGCATGTGACTTGGGAGTCCCACAGTCTGTGCTTGAGAGGACCTTGAGTTTGATTTTATGCCCTGCTGATGCCATCTTACAATTCTGTATCTTTATCTCCCCGTGTGTGTGTGTGTGTGTGTGTGTGTGTGTGTGTGTGTGTGTGTGTGTGTGTGTGTGTGTGTGTGATAGGCTTGGTTGGCTGAGAGCCAACCCCAGGGATCGGTCTGCCTTCTCTCCAATGCCGGGAATACATGTCGTCACATCCAGCACCTTGGCTTGCTTTGAGGCAATCAAACACAGGTCCTCATCTTGCAAGGAAGCACCTTACCAGCTGAGCATCGTTCAGCGGCCATCTCCCTCCGACTTTTCCTTCTAGTGGAGTAAATGTGGATCCACTAAGGAAAAGTGAGGAAGTCACCAAGAGCGGAGGTTTTCAAGAAAGGACACCACCATCTTTATAATTCTTAGAAATTGAATTTTCTTATGATTTTGAGGTAATTTCTCATGTAACTCAGGCTTGATTCAAACCCAAGTCACAGTTGGTTTTTTTTCTCCCAATCCTTCTGCGTCTGCATCCCAAATTCTGGCATTACAGGCATGTGCCACCATACTCAGGAAATCATTTCTATTTTTAGCTCGAGATTAGTCAGCCCAGTGTGATGAGAGAATGTAAGTGTCAACAAAGACGTGTGCAACACGTGTGCATGCTGTTTTTGGATGTGCCATTTGCTTAGAGCATTTGCGAGCCCCATGAGCCCAGACGTTGGCAAACTCCTGGCAGTCAAGAGTCAAGTGAGTAAAACAAGAACATTTGATGTCGGGCACAGTGGAGTAAGCCTGTAATCCCAGCATCCAGGAGCTGGACTGAGGAATCAGGAGACCTAGGCCACCAACATGATGAGTCAGAGACCAGGTATATAAAACACAAAGAAGTCGGGGGAGATGTTTGAGTGCAAAGTAAACATTTTATATATACAATTGAGTGAGGAGTTTGTCAAGTCCAAGGGCCACTTTATATTTCAACTAGAAATTTCTTCAGATGTAGAAAGTACATGTGTGTGTATGTGCTTGTGCATGCATACATTCATGTGTACATGTGTGTGTATGTGTGTGTTTGTGTGTGTGTATATTTGTGTGCTTGTGTGTGTGTATGTGTATATGTGTGTGTGCTTGAGTGTGTGTATGTGTGTGTATATTTTTGTGTATGTGTGTATGTTTGTGTGTGTATGGGTGTGTTTGTGTGTGTATGTGTGTGTGTGTGTGTGTGTGTAGGCTGGAAGTCAACCTCTGATGTTGCGACTAAAATGCTATCCACTTTTTGTCCTTTTTTGCCATGCATCTCCCACTGCCCTGGAACAACTGGGCTGGCCAGCCAGGAAGATCCAGGGATCTGTCTGTCCCTCCCAGAGCTGGGATCACAAGGGTAGTAGGCTGCCATATGGGGCTTTTTTTTTTTTTTTTTTTTTTTTTTTTTTTTTTTTTTTTTTTTTTTTTTTTTTTTTTTTTTTTTTTTTTTTTTTTTAATCTCTGAGTTCTTAACATTGAACTCAGAGCCTCATGTCTTCAGGTAAGCACTTTATGACCAGGTTATCTCCCTGGCCCAAAAGAAAGTATTCTGAGGATCAAGCAGCAACCAGCAAACACTCAGATTCTTTCTATGGTGTTATCCTGTCCCGTGTGCTGAAACCGATGAACCGGAAGGAAAGAGAAAGTTGGTGCAATGCATAGTTCTGACTTTCAGTCTTGCCTACTCAGCGTAGAGACAAAAATCAGAGTGCTGGCACACTGCGCATGTCTAGATTGGGAAAGCAAATGGCAACAACAAAAACAGTATTTCTCCATGGCCTGGATTAGAGGTGTCTTAGTCCACTGCAAGTAAACATGGCTAGTATTTGAGATGGAAGGCAGGGGAGATATGTGTGTGTGTGTGTGTGTGTGTAACACATGTATATGAGAAAGGCTATACACTATGGTACTTGTAGTATATTACAAGTGAAGATTCAAAGAAGGCTTAGAGACCCTGGTTTTTTTTTTTTTGTTGTTGTTGTTCACTGGGAAGAGACTAGACTTGATCGTGAAAGAGCTGCCCTGGAAAGGTGGCTAGGGCAGGAATGCCTATTTGAAAAGCTTCACTTGACCTGAGGGCGGTGAGGCTTGACCAAAGCAGGAGTGTAGTAATGGTTTGACATGTGTAGGAGGGGGCTAAGGGTTCTGTGCCAAAGAGGGGAAAGAACAGGGGGAGAGTGGCGGGAACATGATGGGCCCTGGATAATGAGCCAGAGGGTGTGATGGTATCTTCTAGGCTAGTATTTTTCCGTCTTTTTCTTCCTTTATTCCCCTCAATTTTAATTTTTAAATTTTAAGACAAGGCCTCTTATAGCCTGTGCTGACTTTGAGCCCACTATGTTGGATGACCTTGAACTTGTGATCTTTCTTGCTCCACCTAGTAAGTGCAGGGGTGGCAGATATGTACCCCCCAGATTTTGGGGAGTGTGTCCTTACATGTATTTATTTTGGGGGGGTGAACATGCTGCCATGGCATCAGTTTGGCAGCCAGAAGACGCTTGTGGGAGCTAGTTCCCTTCTTTCCCAATGTGAATCCTAGAGAATGAGCTCAGGTCTTCAGGCCTGGTGGGAGGTGCCTTTACCTAACACTGAGCCGTCTCACAGGCCCTCAGAGGACAGCTTTTGAGGGTCATTTCTTTCTTACCATCAAGGGCTGTAGGGATCAAATTCAGGTCATGAGGCTTGTATGGCAATTGCTTGTATCTACTGAGCCATCCAATCTCCCCTTGAGCTCTAATTCATCACAGCAACAAGAAGTAACTAATTCACTGTTACAGCAGGAACCAGACGGTCAACATTTTTTTTTTTTTTGCATTTATTCATCAAATCCCAATTGCCATGAGAGGACATGTAAGAGTCAAATAGTTATTGTACATGTACTGGGTCACATGATAAGAGGTATACTCCAATTTCAAGGAATACCAAGTTTGTTTTTTGTTTTTTTTTTCTTCTTTATTTTGTATTTATCAAAAAAACAGTAAAAAGAATTTAAAAATGCGGAAGAGTTAACAATAACTATACAGAGGCTAATAATCATAAGCATGGCTTATCAAGGGTGGAAATGCAAATAAGATTGCTATACATATATTTACTTTGTGTTCAGCGTTCCCTCTGAATTTTTTTTTCCATCCCTGTATATCCTTATTCAAGGTCTCTTCCCCCTCCCACCACATCTGGTCATTTTTCTTCTCTGTAACTCCCCATCCCCTCCCTTGGCAGGGAGCAGACAATCCTATGGTCCCACTGACCCAATAATGCTTGGATCAGTCTTCACTCCTGGCCAAATCCAGTTTTGTCCCCCCTCCCTCAAGAGTGAGTCAGGTGTTCCTATAGATGGACTGGGGTTTGAAGGATCAGTCCAGGGTGTTTCTGATCCCAAGCTGTTCAGTGGTTGTGGTTTGCCACTTGGGCATGTTTGGCTTTTTTTCTTGTTTGTTTGTTTAGAGACCACTAGTGAGTGAGTACATCCCCTGCTTATCTCTCTGAGTTTGTGAGGAATGCCAAGTTTTTATAAAGTTTATTGTGAGGTTTGTGAGGATGGCCCTGTAGGTTCACATATTTGAATGATTGATCCACAGCTGGCAGAACTGTTTGGGAAGGATTAGGGGTGTATATCCTTGTTGGAGAATGTAGTGAGATTATGGTAGTTGTAAATATTTGTCCCTCCTACTGGTTTAATAAAAAGCTGATTAGCCAGAGGCAGACAAGAAGTGTGGGTGGGGCTACCAGACTAAGAAAACTCTGGGAACATCTCAGAGGAAAACACAGATGCAATAGAGATGCCAGAAGACACAGAGGAAAGAAGTTGAAATGCTACTGAGAAAAGGTACCGAGCTGCATGGCTGAACAAGATAAGGATCATGAGTTGAGTTCAGATGAAGGAGTTAGCAAGTTATATGCCTGGGCCCCAGGTCAATCAGAGTAAAATTAATGTAAACATCTGTGTGTTTCAGTGGGGCTGCAAGTGGGTCTGAACCTTGGCACTAGACCAGAAAGGCCGGGCCAGAAACCTTCATACAACAGGAGAAGGTTTGTAATTGGGGATGGACTTTGAGGTTTTAAAAGCCTATGCCATTTCCACCTCCTCCCCCCTCTTATTTTATATATATATACATGCTCTCAGCTACTGCTCCAGGTCTGCAGCCATGCTTTCCATCATAAGGTAATGAATTCTACTATCCTTTAGAATTGTGAACCCAAATTAAAATTAAACACTTTCTTTTATGAGTTGCCTTGGCCCTGGTAGCTCTTCACAGCAATATGAAAGTGACTATGACACCCAGGTTTGCCCCAAAGAGGCACTGCCATTATACCAAATAGCAAACAAACCTACATTCTGTTTTAGAGGAAGATGCCATCTTTATTTTCCATGGCGGTTTCCCACACATCCTTGGTGGTTCTCTGAACCAAAGATACAGAGAGGGGAAAGAGAAGAAGGTGTTTATGTTGAGCATGGGTGTGTGTGAGGATGCTATCTGTGAAGAATCATTTCCTATCATGCTAGACTGAAGGGATGGGACATTTCCTTCGAGCAACCCGTTATTCACTTGCAACATCCTCAATTGTTCAGAAAGGTCAAGTCCTCCATCACACAGGCAGTTTTGGCAGTGTATTACAGATGTGACTGTTGGGACCTGATGTTCTGCTCTGAGGGGAAGTTCTATTTGTCTGTGTGAATCTGGCTCAAGGATCCTTTACTGTGTGGGTTCTTCACACTGTTGTGATTCTCCCTGTTTCAGGGCCCCTGGGTGCTCAGGTGTAAAACTGACTCAGAGCCAAGTGTGGGGCTGCAAGTTTATAATCCTAGTTCTGTAGGTGGAGGCAGGAGGAGCAGGGCTGGAGCATGGCCAGGCATGGTGTCAGACTCCTGTAATCCCAGCACTTGGAGGCAGAGGCTGGCAGATAGGTCACTGTGAGTTTGAGGCCAGCCTGGACTACATGGCAAGTTTCAAGACATCCAGAGCTACACGTGAGGGCTTGTCTACAACAATGACAAACAAGACCCCCAAACAAAAGAGAGAATAAATAAATAAATAAATGTAAATATAATTTTAAGACAATAAATGAGCATTGAAAAGTACATTAATTCTATGTAGTTGGGCTGAGATGAAAGCTCAGAATAAAGGGATGTATAAAGAATGTGGAGAACTGTCCTGAAGATTTTTTCAAACAAACAAACAAATATGTGTTTAGAACTTTCCAGGTGTTAGTAAGGTGCCTCAACAGTTAAGAACACTAGCCACTTTCCCCGATGACCTGGGTTCAATTTCCAACATTCACATGGCATCTCACAACTGTCTGTAACTCTCATTCCAGGGGATCCCACAACCTTATCTGACCTCCATGGGCACCAGGCATACAAACAGTACACAGACATACATGCAGGCAAAACACCATTATGTATTAAAAACAACGCAGAAGCACCAACACCTCTTGTTCTTTCAGAAAACCCAAGTATAGTTCCCAGCATTCACTTCAGGCAGCGCACAGCTCGGCTCACATGGGTGTTGGGACTCAGACTAGAACCCTCTGTACCATCATCAAGCACTCTCGCCCCACCCCATGCCAGTCTTTTAAAATCAGTTTTGTTTATTTTTATTTCCTGTGACTGTTTGCCTGCTTCTATGTATTTGCTCCACATGTGTACCTGGTGTCCTCAGAGGCCGAAAGAGGACATCAGATCTCTTGGAACTGAAGTTACATACCGTTGGGAGTTACCATGTGGGTGCTGGAACCAAACTTGCACTCACATGGGATTTTAACTATTGAGCCATCTCTCCAATGCCTACATTTCTGTATCTTGAAGGTTCTTCTAGACCCTGGGCCTTGTTACTCTATAGTCTCAGGGCAGTAAAGGCTGGTACTCTGGAATCATCAAGTGACTGAATTGTCACAACAGGCCTGAAACAGTTCTAGGAACTGTATCGTTTTCAAGCCAAGCCCTAACAGAAGGGTGACCGTTGGCTCCATCTGAGGCTAGAGGTCTCAGGTAGGAGGGGGATCTTACAGCAGTGGTCCAGCATGTGAAACTAACATGAATTTTGTTACAATAGCTGAGCCAGGAATCATCATCACACCAAAGATAACTGGGAAGAACTGCACATCACAGAGCTCAGCCCTCTGTAAAGGAGCATGTGAAGAATCAGTTCAGTACAAGAAACCCCCCTTGGACAGGGCACATATGCACTACCAAATCAGAGGAGGGTAAACATCAGACCCACAAAGATGTTCACATGTCCCACGTGGAATTTTGAATCTAGCCACTAAATCCATCTCCTCTGGCATTTTCTGCCTTAATAAACACCACTACTCATCTGTTGAGCCAGAACGCTGGGCGGTCTTAACCTTTCACCTCTAGCCATCAACGAGTGATGCCCCTCACTTGTAAACATTGATCTCGATCCTGCCTACTTTCCTGTCTACAAGCATCACCCTTTGCCAAGCTTTTGCCATCTTTGTCCCGGCTCACTAGCTTCTTAACAGATTGGCTGTCTTCTCTTTTGCCACTTTGGGGCCCAGATTGTAACCGAGTACTTAAACACGTACTCATACATGCATACACGCACACACTCACACATGCACATGGAAGTATACCCCTTTAACTCCAGTTCTCAGGAAGCAGAGGTCTATGGATTCCAGTCTACACAGAAAGTTCAGTCCAATCAGAGCTACAATGTCTCAAAATGAACCACCCCTGAAATAACAACACACACACACACACACACTCTTTCTAAACCTGCTTAGTACTTGAGTATCAATCCACTGACAATAATAAAGATCCCTCTTTCCTGCTTCATCCTTTAGGTTTCCAAGAACCTCAGCCTCATCTCATGCTTCCTTCCCCTGCAGTGTGTGATCATATGTGTTCAGGTGTGTGTGAGTATACATGTACACATGTACCTGTGCATGGGAGGGCAACAAGACAACCTCAGGAGTCATTTCTCTAGTGCTATCTACATTTTTTGTTTTAACAGGTCATTACTATGTAGCACAGGCTGGCCTGAAACTCATTATGTAGACCATGTTGGCCTGGGACTCATCAAGATCTGCCTGCTGCTGCCTCCTGACTGCTGAGATTAAACATGTGTGTTACCACACCCAGCCCCTTGTGGTTTTTTTGGAGACACAGTCTCTCACCAGCTTGGAACTTACCAAGTAGATCAGGTTAGCTAGCCACTTAAACCCAGGGATCAATCTCTCCAGTGTTGGGGTTACCTCTGGGTTCTGAGGATTAAACTTGGGTCCTCATACTTGCAAGCTGAACACTGTCCCAACTGAGTTAGCTTCTCAGCTTCCATCTCCTGCCTTATCAGGCTCTGGACTTCATACATATATTTTCTATGAGCAACGTCCTCTGGGTGTGTGCATCAAGGTTAGGATTAGGGTTTCCTGACCATCTAACCTAAAACACCCGGAGCATACCTGGCCTTTTCCCCTGGGGAGCACGCTTTCTCATTAGTTAGTGTTTATGTACTTCAGGATTTTGTTTGTTTGTGGTTGTTTTGTGGGGGTGTGTTGATGTCTCCGTCTTTGATTATGAAGTCTAAGAAGGTAAGGACTGTACTTGGCCAGCTAAACTCTGCATCTCAGAGCTGGATACAGTGCTGTATACTCAGCAGATTCTTGATGTTTGTGTGGACTGAAGAGTGAGTGCCAACGGACCAGGGAAAGGGGGCCTCACAGGGTCAAGTCGAGATGTTTCTAAGGTCAGTGAATGTGTCTCTGAGAGGCCCAACTATCAGAGCCCTCAGAACTGTGCTGATCACTCTCCAAGTGAGATAAACATTAGCAAAGCCCTGAAGGTGAACTCTGTGCAGAGAGCCTTATCTGTTGATACAATCACTGGAAATGTGAAAGAGATCAGCATCCTTGGCTGGCCCCTTTATGGGTGCTCTGACTCTGTCCTCTGATTCTCCATGTTCTCTCAAGTTCCTGGGTCTGTCTTCACCACCCCCCTCTTTCCCCCTTTCTCCTTTGGTTCTGGAGTGCGAGCGTGCGAGCGTGCGTGCGTGCGTGCGTGTGTGCTCTCTCTACCTCTGTCTATCTTTGTCTGTCTGTCTCTCTAATTAGTTATCTCTTCTCCATGTCCAGAAAGATACTTTTCCTTCTTAGCTCCAGAAGGGTCTTGTTACTCTGGCCCTTGACTTGGGTAACCCAAGTTCCAGGCTGCTATCTTTCTGGTCATGTGAACTGGAAGCCCCCACTGCCCTCCTGACCACTGCCCAGCACAAGCTCCCATGGTTCAGCTTGTCTCCTCTTGGCCACATGCCTATTTCCTCAGGCTTCATGAAGCTCTTTCTCTCTCACGGTAAATGCTTTTTCATTTCTCATGTCTCCGTGGTCTGAGGAGGAGGCAGCGGCAGACATTACTTTATCATCAAGTGCTTAGAAAAACATTCTTCACAAGAGAAAGTCTCTTTTCTCCAGAAGTCCTTTCTACTTCCTCATTAAACTTTCCTTTTAAAAATTCCTCTTTTTGGTTTGTATACATAGTCAGCACTAATTAAAACTGTGAATTAATAGAGTAGCTGCTGATATGCTACCGTATGTACACATGTTGATTATTATTATCCCAAAATTCTATTAGCTCATGTCTGTGGGTATGATAAGTTTCAGTGGGTATAAAAAGGTAAACAGAAGTGTTCATCACCCTTTCCACACTTCCCTCTGCTTCTTGCACAACTTTCAGACTGTCTGTACATTTCTAAATACAGGAGTCCAGATGTCTCGCCCTCTGCCACTGTACAGCGTCTATGTCTCACTCTGCCCTCTGAACGACATATCCTGTGTCACAAAGCTGAAATCCTTTGAACTTGGCAACTGTCTAATATTCTCTTTGGACAAACTGTAACTTACATCAAGCTTTCATTGTTGAGATAGGATCTCCCTGTGCAGCACAAGCTGACCTAAAACTTACTATGTAGACCAGGCTAGCCTAGAACTCACCGATACCTGTCTGCCTCTCATTGGAGTAACATATTTTTAATAGAATACCTTTTATTTACTGATTGATAATTTTAAATATGTAAACAATTTATATTGATCATTTTTATCTCTAATTTCTGCCCTCCCTAGACACCCTTAAATGTCTTTCTGTCATTTTTTTTTTGGAAACAAGGTTTCTCCAGGTAGCCCTGGCTAACCTAGAATTCACTGTGTAGATCAGACTGGCCTCAGACTCACGAGCCATCTGTCTGTTTCTATCTCCTACTTGCTGGGATGACAGATGTGTGACATCTTGTCAGAGAGAAAACAGACTGTAAACTTAACACAGATTCAAGTAGTTTTGTAAATAAATTCTTGGCAATCAGAAGATACTTTTTTAAAGTTAAAACTAATTTATTTAATTACTTGTGTCTGGGAGGACACAGGATGTCAGTACCTGTCTGTGGAGGTCAAAAGACAATTTGTGGGAGTTGGTTCTTCTCCATGAGGTTCTCAGGGACCGAACTCTGAGCCACCTCGTTGGCCCATTTTTAATTTAATGGACTGTTAAATTTTCCTCCATAAAAATATATAAGACTACTATTTATTTCAATATAGTTCACAATTTTTTCATGTGAATTGAGAGTGCATTGTAATTCAATTTTGTGTTAAAATTATATATATTATTATGTATTATATATTATATATAGGGGCAGGATCTCACTTTGTAGCTCTGGCTGGCTTGGAATTCCCTATGCAGACCAGGCTGGCTTTGAATTCAAAGAGATAGGCTTGTCTCTGCCTCTGATTGCTAGAATTAAATAAGGTGTGCCCTGTTTAAGCATATATTTGTATATTCAGAGAATTCAGGTTTCCTTTCTGTGACTTTTCATGGTTTTGCACATTTCTTTTTCAAACGGGACAACAGTAGTTTTCTTATTGCTGTGTAAAAGCAATTCATACACTAAGGAAGTGTTTGGGGAGGTTCGACCTAAGGAATTAAGAAGTTTTGTTGTAGCTGAGCTACCTTTCCTGGAGGCGTCTGTGTTTGTGGTGTGAGAACCTCTGATGGAAAGAGTTCCCTCTGATCTTCGCCTAATCATTTGAATCTGTGCTCCACCTGTGACCTGTTTTGCTGTAAACAGAAAAGAATCCTAAACTAAACCAGGCATGGTAGCACATGCCTTTAATCCCAGCACTCAGGAGGCAGAGGCAGGAGGATCTCTGAGTTTGAGGCCAGCCTAGTCACAGAGCAGGTTCTAGGACAGTCAGGGTTACACAGAGAAACCCTGTCTTGGATAAACAACCAACCAGCCAACTCCCCTACACCAGTTTAATTTTTTTTTTTTATGTCTGCAATCTCAGAACGTGGGAATCTGAGACAAGAGAATCACTACAAGTCTGAAGACAGCTGGGCTACATAGTGAAGCCCTGACTCAAAAGAATGGGGGGCTGGTGAGATGGTTCAGTGGCTAAGAGCACTGGCTCTTCCAGAGGGCCTGAGTTCAGTTCCCAGTACCACACAGCAACTCATAATGATCTATAACTTCAGTTCCAGGGGACCTGATGTCCTCTTTAAGGCTCTGTGGATACCAGACACATACGTGATGCTCAGACATATATGCAAGAAAATACTTGTAGTGGGATTGTGTTCTATAACGTAAATAATTGTCCTGTCTACTAGTTTAATAAAAACATTGATTGTCTGAAGGCAGGCAGGAATTGTGGGTGGAGCTACCAGACGGGGAAAATCTCAGAGCAGAGCAGACATGCCAGACACACACCAGACACAGATGCCATAGAGTCGCAGGAGCTGCCAGGAGATGCAGAGGAAATGCTGCTGGGAAAAGGTACTGAGCCGCATGACTGGACAGGATAAGAAAGATGGGTTAGTTTAAGACTAAAGAGCTAGCAAGTTATATGCCTGGGCCCTAGGCTGATCCATGTAAAATTAATATAAGCCTGTATGTGATTATTTGAGGCTAAATGGGGCTGAGAGTGGGTCTGAACCTTGGGGCCAGGTTGGAAAGTCTAGGCCAGAAACATAATACAACAAATACTAATACATGTGAAATAAAAATGAAGTCCTTTTTAAAAACACAAACCAAAAAGAAAATATGAGTTACTCTTTTCATGTATGTGAGTATATGTACATGTGTGTACAGATGAATGTGTGTGAGAGACAACTGTCAGCATCATTTCTCAGTCCCTAAACTCTCCAAGTAGGCTGGGCTGGCTAGACAGCAAGCCTTATGTCTGCTTCCCCAGCACTGAGATTTTAAGCATACCATCACATTTGGCTTTTTAAATATGGGTTCTGGGAACTGAACTCAGGCCCTCTATTTGCAAGGCCAGCATTTTACTGACTACATTACTTTTTATTCCTGGATGAGCCTTACACATTTTAACAGCAATTCTTGATTTACTTTCTCCCTTGTGCCCTGAGCTGTGGTCAATGCCCTAAACCTTCAGAAGCCTCTGGACCTGCATCTGGGCTGTTTGCTCTGTCCACTGGTCTCTCCGTGGAGCCATTCTGGCTTCATGTTTGAAGCTCTTTCACATGTATTGTCTTTTCAAAGAGCTTACAATCATATGTTAGGCCAGTAGTAGGGCCGTGCCCGCATCTGGCAAAGCTAACTAGACCCTACAGAGACAGACTCTTTCACTCTGACCTAAATAAATCTTTGTTCATTCCAGGGCCAACTACTTCAAAACAGGTTCTGACACTTTTCAGGAGTACTGGGCTACGGCTGTCTGGAAACCAGAGGCTGTCTTTACTGATGCCTCACAAACTCCATGTGAGGTCGTGGCTTCTTTGGGTTCTGCTGGTTCCAAGAAGCTGAGATTCACCGGGGCTGGGTCAAATAATAAAGGGCATTGTGAGTGTGTTTATATTTGGAGATGTGAATCTGAGACACTGCTTTCATGAGGGCTGGCAGCCAGACCCCACAGGAAGGTCTCTGAAGTATGCTTTTGTTTGTTGCCCATCATTTCTGTAATTAAAAAAAAGTAAGCCAATAAAACACCTCTTACAATCTTGAATGCATGTAGATTTAAGGACCTCTAGAGAATATTAGAATGCTAACTGGTGACCAGTACTGGAGAAAAAAGATGGCACAGGTAATAGGAGCAAAAATGTACAAATAAAAAAGGGAAATCAATGACAAGCTGGGTGGGCATGATGGCATGCCTGAAATCTCTCTCACTCCTTGGGAGGCAGATACATCAGAGCCATTTTCAACTACATAAAGAGTCTGGGGCAAGCCTGAGCTACTTGAGACTTTATCTCAGAAAAAGAAATAAAAAAAGCAAGCAAAATACAAACAGGAGTCTTATGTTGATGGATTGGAGGGAGCAACGTAATGATAATGATTCACTCACATTGAAGTCTTTTACATTAAACAGCAGGGCTGGCAGATGAAGATGGTCCAGACAATCACAGAGCTCGGTGGTCAAGCCTGATGGCTTGAACTTGATCTCAGGTACCCATGGTGGATGGAGGGGCATGATTCATCTCACAAAAGTTATCCTCTGATGTCTACATCCATGCCATGGTGCTCACACATCCGTATCACACGCACATTAGTATAGACATAAATCAAGCGCTGGGGATGCAACACACTTGCTACAGTGCTTGCCTAGCATTGGTAAAGCCCCAGGTTCCACCCCCAGAACCACATAAAACCTCTAAGGAGGCTGAGCAGGAACAATCAGAAGTTCAAGGCCCTTGTCTGTGGGCATAATGATGCCATTAAGACTCAACTTACACTATGTTCATTTGGCAAAGTAATAGTACGTTCTCCCCTAGAACCTGTGACTTATCTTGCTCCAGGTTCCTGGCCCTTATGATAGTGGCAGGTGTAGGTTTCCATTAGTGAAGTGGCCCCTAAATCCAAGCAGAGAGTGGGTTGTGGTTCCTATGGCATTCACACCATGGTTGCAGCAGTGGGCATGTTTTGTTAGGCCAGTTGTTACCGTCACTTTCTGAGTTCACAGTTGGGTAAGACTGATGATGACCTTTCTCCTCCAGTAACATGATAGAAGCTTCCAGCGCTGTGAAAGCTAGCTAGCGGGGGTGATGTGGCCGGGGTGATGCTTTCATGTCAATATCAGTTTAATTTCTATATGGTCCGTGACTCAAGGATGTGTTGTTTTCAGCAACACAGTCTCTTCATTTGTTGTTTTGGGTTTTCTGTTTTGTTGTTTTGAAACAGGATCTTACTATGTAGCTCTGGCTGTCCTGGAATTCACTATATAAATCAGGCTGGTATGGAACCCACAGAAATCCTCCTGGTTCTGCCTCCCAAGTGCTGGGATTAAAGGCATGTGCTGCCACACCCAGTCAGCAATTGGGTCTTACTGTCAAATTCTGGGAGTCAATCAGGAGCATTAATAAGAGTGTTTAATGTTTGAAAGTTTATGGGATCTCACGGGCAACAATTCTAAAAGTGGTAAACAGGAAATGGAAAGATCTTAGCTGTCCAGCAGCTGACACATGGATAATAAAAGTGTGGTACATGTATGCAATGGGACATTATTCAGCTGTTAAGAAAAACTAAACTGGGGCTGGAGAGATGGCTTGGCAGTTGGAAACATTGGACACACTTCTAGAGGACCCAGGTTCAACTCCCAGCACCCACATGGTAGCTCACAACTGTCTGTAACTCCAAGATCTGACACCCTCACACAGACAAACATGCAGGCAAAAATACCAAATGCATATAAAATTAAAATAAATAAACTATTTCTTAAAAGAAAAACAAAACCATCAGACATAGTGGTGTATGCCTTTAATTCTATTCCTTGGGGGGACAGGCAGATCTGTGAGTTCTAGGTGTCCAACCTGGTCTACAGAGCAAGTTCCAGGACAGCCAGAGCTACACACAGTATTGGAAGAGAGAGAGAGAGAGAGAGAGAGAGAGAGAGAGAGAGAGAGAGAGGGAGGGATGGAGAAAGGGGAAAAACAAAACTATGAAATTTGTAGGTAAATGGGTGAAGATGAAAATAATCATTCTGAGTGAGGTAACCGAGACAGATGGCCACATGTTTTCTCTCATTTATGGCGGTCAGCCTTGACTCTTCAGATGTGTAGGTTCCATTTAGAATACTCATAGAGGTGAGGCAATTAGTAAGGGCCATAGGAAGGGCTTCAGGGACAAGGGCATAGAATGGGGCAGTATAAAGGGCTACAGAGGAATGGAATCGAAAGGGTTAAATGCGGTGGAGAGTGGGAGGGTGAGCAGAGGAAGGGATACAGAGAGAAATAAATTAACACCGAAGAACTTTCAAAAAAATCATATGGAAACTTCCCCCCCCACGCGCACACACACACACACACACACACACACACACACACACACACACACGAGTTTTAAATGGAGTACCTATAGCAGGGCAACAATGCCCCTACTAGACACCACAATGTAACAAATAAAAGTACAGTGCCAGGAATGGGTTACCCCCCTTTGAAGTGTTTAAAAAGATGTTCTTGGCCAATGGAAGTCACATCTCAACATGTAATCTTCAAGGGACCCGGTATGCCATTTCCTCATGTACTGCTAAGGAGAGACTATCTTTGGGAAGCTTTGTCAATGATCATCAGCATCTACAGCAGCAGTTCTCAACCTGTTGGTCTTGACCCCTTTGGGTTGCATATCAGATGTTTATATTACAATTTACACAGTAGCAAAATTGCATCAAAATTTTGTTTTGTGGTCACCACAACATAAAGAATTGCATTAGAGGGTCACAGTATTAGGAAAGTTGAGGACCACTAGTATATAGGGATATGAGCTATGGGATAATTTGACCCACCTTTGAATTTTAGGATAGGAGTTGAGGATTGTCCCACTTGCTTTCCATTTTTGCAGCAAACACCATGACCAAGAACAATGTGGGGAGGAAAAGGTTAATTACAATTTACAACTCTCAGGTCATTTTCCATTAAGGAAGGCAGAAAATCAGAGTTGGGAATTGACACAGAGGCCAGGGAGGAATGCACCCTACTGGCTTGCTCCTCACACTCCAGGTTGGCTACTACCTTTTTTATACTTCCCAGGACCACCTGCCAAGCTGTGGCACTACCCACAGCCGAGACTGCGCCTTCCCACATGATTCACTAACCGAGAAAATGCCCCATGGACTTTCCTACAGGCCAATTTGATGGAGACATTTCCTCATCCAAGGCTCTCTTTCCCGGCTGGCACTAGTTTGTGTCAAATTGACAAAGAACAGCCCAACAGCACAGGGATGAGGCTCACTTAGCGGACAGCTTGCTTAACATGCATGAAGCCTTAAGGTCCATGTCCAGTCCTGTAAAAACCTGGGCATGGTGGTGCATGGTGGTACCCCAGCACTGGGGTTCTGGGGACAGGAGTATAGGCAGAAGGATCATCCTCAGCCACATAGCAAGTTCAAGGCCAGTCTGGGCTATACGAGACCTTGTAAATAAAAAGAGCAGAATTTGTAGCTAGAACTACATTGGCTCACAAATGGGGGTTGTCATTCTGACAGCCAACCACACCTGTGCCCTAGGACTAATTGAATCCCCAAGTCTTTTTCAAAGACTTTGTCATCATAATGCCTCAGTTTCCAGAATGGCATGTCAACTCTGACCTTTGCCCTAAAAATCAGGCCTCTCCTAACTAACTTTTTTTTTCTTTCTTCCTCTCTCTCTCTCTCTCTCTCTCTCTCTCTCTCTCTCTCTCTCTCTCTCTCTCTCTCTCTCTCTCTCTCTCTCTCTCTCTCTCGCACTGTTCCAAAGAGATATGGTATAAATATCTGTGCTAGTAAAACAAATAACAAAGACACATTGTTATTTTGGATTTTCAGCCAAAACTTTAATCTTGACTCAGTGTGAACTCCTCCATGGCCTGAGATACCAACCATCCAACCTGAAAATGGGGAGGAGCCAAGTTCACATTCTCCCACCTGGCTCAGCTCCTACATTGTGTTGTCATGTGCTCCTCTCTAAAGTAACCAAAGGAAGCAGTAAGATTTCCAGACGGGCCAGCCAGGAAGCTTCTTGTAGCCCTTTTGAGTGACATGTTGCAAATCCCAAAGAAGAGTACATTTTAAATAAAGACTATTAGCTTTACAGGCCTCTAAATCATGTTCTTCCAGCCCATTGTATCCAGTGATTTATTTTTTCTCTTTGTTTGAGATAGAATCTCACTTTGTAGTCCAGACTGACATTGAGTTCATAGCAATCCTCCTGTCTCATGCTTCCCAAAGCATGACCCATTACATTCAGCTAGACCAGCAATTACTAAATGCCTATGAAGGCTAATTGCAGGAGGCAGGTGCTTGTGCCCATCACGGGTGAAGCAGTAATATAGTGGGTATGGTGATTGCCTATGGCTTTTTTCCTCCCCCACAAAACCTGATAGTGCTTGTCATCTGTCTAATGACCAAGAAGAGGTCCCCATCATCAGCTCTAAAGAAGAGTTCTAACTAGTTTTAAGCCAAAGTGTCTCAGACACAACACTATTGAGATACTAGGCTGTCATAGCTAATTTGTGCTGTGGAACAATCTTTGTATACTGCAAATATGTATTACTCTCATTGGTTAATAAAGAACTGACTGGCCTATAACTGAGCAGGAAAAGATTGGGTGAGTGGGCCAGACTAGGAGGATGCTGGGAAGAAGGAGGACTGAATCTCAGGAGTAGCCAGCCGGACACAGAAGAAGCAGGGCAGAATGAGGTAAACAGAATGAGCCATGTGACATTAAATAAACAGAAACGGGTTAATTTAAGTTAGTAACAAGTCTAACTATTGGATTGTTATTTGAAGAGCTAACCGACAGGAAAAAGCTGATTAGTGGGACTTTGAAGAGCGCTTGCATGAGCCAGCTCGCTCCTTTTTGCTCGTTGGCTGTCTGAAGACAAGGTGGGTCACCAGCACCTCTACAGCACCTCTACTGGAATCATCCACGCGAGTTGGGCCAGGGCTCTCGCTCTTGCTGCGTCTGCTCTAACCGCCACGGTGTGATCGGGAAATGCGGGCTGAGCATGTGCGGTCAGTGCTTCCGTCAGTACGCAAAGGTCATTCAGTGGCTTCATTGAGTTGGACTAAGCTAGCCTGAATGGATTATCCATGACTGTCTACCCAGTACATAAAGAATAAAAAAAACTGAAGACCTTCAAAAGAAAAAAAAAGCTGATTAGTGGGAAAGAAAAAAAGAAAAACTCCACCTACAAATGGTGTTCCAACATGAGGCACTTATATCCACTTAAGACCTTTTAAAAAATGTTCTAAACATACAAAAATGGAGTCAAATGTGGCTTCCCAGTCTCATGTCAGAGACAAGTCTCCTGGCAGCTGTCTGTGGGATGGAGTCAGCTGCCGATCGCCATGTGCTAGCATCATTCACCATGTTGAGCAGTGCTAGCAGCTGACATAACAATTTAAGATTCACTGCATGAGATCAAAAACAATACATATGCTCAATAAAATATATCCAGATGAAAAAAACAAACCTCTAATTGGTTACAGTGTGTTAAAAAATAGACATAGGCTTGGGAGAGAAAAAAAAGATATATAGAGTAATAGATTAAAAAATAGTTCAAAAGTAATGAAAGTCCTTAAAAAGAATAAAGTAATAAAAATATAATAAGCCATGTAAAGATGGGAAATAAGCAGGTAGTCTGGATCCTGTATGTTATTGTGTTGTCTTTAAATTTTTTGACTGCTAATGAAGGAGCAATAGCTGCTAAGAGACACTGGATTATGAAAGCTGCTAGATTAAACCAATTTATATATTTTAAAAAATCTTGACTTCAAAATGGAAATTTAAAGGTGTATTTCTTTGAGGAAGAGTTTATGCTTTTATTTCCATAGGAGGTTGTGAATTTATTCCAGGTTGGTATGGATCAGGTTTGGTCAGGGAAGACATACTGGAAATTCTGGTTACAGGCATTAATAAATCTAAAAAAACTATGAAACACATAACATATATTTTACCTGCTCAAACATAAAACAAAAAGTTATCTTTGGGTAACTTGTGCACAACACACAGTCTATACTTGTATCAATACAGGTATATTTGTTACCTTTAAAATTTATGTATTTTCAGAACAAAGAGTCCAGACACCAATAAAAATGGATGGCTCAGATGATCTAACATCTCAGAGCACCTCTATTGCAGTTTCCTCAGGGTTCTGTATCCAGAACAGTTTCAAGGCCACTGACTGAGATGGCCCAGCCTCACAGAGTACTCTAGCCAGGACTGAACAATCATTCCCATTTTCTCAAGGGTCCTCCAAAGATGCCAATGCTTTCAAACAATAGAAAGCAGTCTAGAAAAAAACAATGCCCCTATTTCCAAAAGATGGGTTATGGATGCTTATTGTCATTTCCGATGGGTTGGTTACAAGTCGTTATTGGTCATAGTCAAAAAAAAAGGCTAAACAAAGGGGTTAAATTCACAGATCTTTTTCTAAAGGATGATAGTAAAATGGTATATTATTGAATATGTTTTAATCCAAAAAAAACTATGAATCTCAAAATATTTTACATTGGTATGGATTTTGTTTTATTGATACATATTTAAAGTTATTTTTGCTATACTATATGTATGTTTCTATTTTTGTTTGTAGTATTGTCCATATGCAACTCATTTGAAATGTAATGTATAGTTAAAAAATACAGGTTAGTATTTAGTCGTCTATGATAATCAAACTTGTAGTCATATAAGGTATAATTTCACGGCTAAACAGATATTTTTAGATAGATGATGTTGAAACATCAAAAAATTATGACATTTAAAGTATTTAATCATTTAAGGCTTTTCATGACAGTGAGACATGTCTGCTCCTGACAGCACCAATATACTACAGAGAAGATGATGGACATCAAAGAAACTAGATAGAGTTTGCTTTCTTATGGCAAAAGTGAGGCATTTGGGCAAAGAAACTACACATTGCCTCAATTTCTGACAGCATACTGGGCAAACTGAACCAGCAAGACACCAAACTTTGCCAAGACAAGGTAGGACAGTCCTTTAAAATTCCTTGTTTCTTCAAAATGTCTGTCAGATATACCAGGCCTGTGGGCCAAAGTTGTATGTCTAACATTATAGAAGAACCTAGGGTAACTGTTCAGATAGCCAGATGTCATTAGGTAACATTACACCCTTCTGGGGTCTTTGATGGAGTTAAAGACTAAATAATCAGATTTAAAGTTTGCCTTAGTTATGATAAAAGGTAAATTAGGTATAAAGCTTTCGAATCATAACAATAAGATAAATAATACAATATTTTCCTCTAATTTTGCCAAATATGAATGAACTGGGTATTATAACTGTAATTCTTACTTGATAACTATTTTTTGTATATAATTTTACTATGTTAAAGTTAAAACCTTTCTTTTTCATTAGACAAAAGGGAGATAATGCTGTAAAACAATCTTTGTACTCTGTAAATATGTATTACTCTCATTGGTTAATAGAGATCTGACTGGCCTATAGCTGGGCAGGAAGAGACTGGGTGGGAGAGCCAGACTAGGAGGACATTGGGAGGAAGAGAGGTAGAGTCTTGGGAGTCACCAGTCACATGCAGAGGAAGCAAGAAGTATATAAAATAAGATAACAAGCCATGAACCACAATGGCTTTACTTTACTTGGCAGCAAGTAAAGAAAATAGAAACGGGTTAATTAAAGTTGTAAGAGCTGGTTTGTAACAAGCTACTGGCTGAACATTTATAATCAATAGTAAGTCTCTGTGTGGTTATTTGGAGAGTTAGCTGGCAGGACAGAGCTGACTGCTGGGACAGGAAAACTCCACCTACAAATCTGGGTTGTCAACTTGGCATACCTGAGAAGAGGAAATCTCAATGGAAGAACTGCTTCCTGCAGATTGAACTGTGGATTTGTCTCTGAGGCATTTTCTCGATTAATAATTGACGTAGAAGGATCCTTGGGCAGGTGGGCCTAGGCTGTATAAGAAATAGGGCTTGTTCCATGTAAGCCTAGAAGCAGCGGCTTTCTTCCAGGATCCTGCCTCCAGGCTTCTGTTTCTAGGTTCCTCCTTCCTCCAGTTTCTACTTTGGCTCTAGGTCAGTATATTTTATCATAGCAACAGAAAAACAAACTAGAACATGGGCTGAATATTTCCTTGTTATGGGGCCTGGTGTATGTGTTTAGACTGTTTAGCGGTGTCCTTGCCAATGATACCCCAAAATGTCTCAAGATACTGTCAAATGTCTCTTGGGAGGCAACTCTTCCAGTTTATGCAAAGTAACTGTGGTAATCTCATTCCTCGACCTAGAGAACTTGTTCATGGCCAATGAGGTTAAGAAAAAAGATACTGAGAGGTTTCAGGGAATAGCTTTTCCTTTTGAAGTCAGACAAACAAGACCCAGGGCCCTATAAATTTGTCCTAGAATATGGGAGATAGGAGAAGAAATATCCACAGAGGGGAGGCCGGGCTTTATATGGGCACCCTGCTTCAAAAACAAGCAGACAAACAAACAAACAAATAAATAAACCCAAAGATGGTGGTGAGGCTGGAGAGATGGTTCAACAGGGAAAAGCACTTACTATTCTTGCAGAGGACCTAAATTTGTTTTCCAGTGGAGGCCCATAATCATCCTTAACTCCATTTCCAGGTGTCTGACAGTGAAAGATGCTGTCAAAAAACCCCAAACCAACCAAACAATAAAAGACACCTGCTGAGCATGTTGGAACGTGCCTTTGGCTTTCAGGAGGCAGAGGCAGGTGGATCTCTGTGATTTCACGGCCAGCCTGGTTTTCTAGGACAAACAGGTTTACATAATGAAACCCTGTCTAAAAATAGAAAGGGAACGGGGAGGGTGGAGACATACCCAAGAAGGCTGAACTCTGGCCTCCAGAGACACATAGACATACCAAGCATGTATGTCCACCTCTACACCTAAAATGAGAGCTATTTCTTTTTACATCCCTGAATCTCCTTTGTGAACAGAACCCAGATGCACTGCAGTGATCTTACCATAACTTTGTAAGGATGAAGCCAACTCTGAGGTCAAAGCAGAGCCAAGAGATTCTCAGAGAAGTCGGGCACAGCCCTGACGCATGGGCCTGGTGCCCAGCCCACCACTGGGGAGCTTTTGGATTCAAACAACAAATCTCCTTATTGTTGGAGGAAGGGTATTTTGTTACTTGTATCTGAAACCATCCCTAGTGAAGTCACTGGGAGAGTGGGGCACACAGAGAGGCACCATTGATGTGTAGGAGTTGCCAAGAACAGGGCCCAGCTCATGCCTGCTGGGACAAGTGTCTTCTTAATTACAGACAGCACATTTCCCATCACTGAAGTGACAAGAGGTAAGCAAGGCTATCTGGGGTGTTTGTAACTTTATAAGAAGAATCCTGAGCTCCTGTTGTCCGAGGGTAGGAATGGCAGAAAGGACCAGTTGTATTTCTGGCCCAGCAAAAGATACAAAGGTCAGCCTGGCAAAGGGGTCAAACTGGTGCTGAGGAGTCACAGGACTCAGATTTATTTATTTATGTATCTAGTTATTATTTAACGTTATTTTTTTTGAGACAAGGTCTCATGTATTTCAGGCTGGCCTTGAACTTTTGTGTATCTGAAGATGACCTTGAGTGATGATCTTGAGCTTCATCTCCTGAGTTACTTGGATTACAGGTGTGCTCACATCCAGTTTATGCAGTGCTGGGGATCAAACTGAGGCTTTACTCTGGCTAAGAAGCACTCTGCCAACTGAGCATACCCCCAAGGCCAGGAGTTGTAGCTGCTAAGACCAGCAAATTTGCCTGAAGTGCCAGGCAGAGGGGCCAAAACATCCAGAGTCTCACTGGACCCATGATTTTCTTCTTTGGCAGGCAGTGAGGAACCCTCTGGAGTCCTGTCCACAGATTCTGTTGAAACTAGACTGGAGTGTTTTGGGGAGTAGCTTTTTTTATGTGGAAAATGTTTTAAATTTATGTTGTTACTCTCAATTCAAATCCTTTCTACTTGACTGTACGCTTTTGTAATAAAATTTTCTGGCCTGGCCTTTTTGGCCTAGCCCAGAGGTTTGGACCCTCTCTTAGCCCCAAATAATCCCACAAAGGCTTACATTAATTACATTCTGCTTGGCCTATGGCTCAGGCATCTTGCTAGCTAGCTCCTGCATCTTAATTCAACCCATTTCCATCCATCTGTCTTGCCACGTGGCCTGTGGCTTACCTGTGTTACTTTACATGTTGATTCTTGGGAGGCTGGATGGCGTCTCTTTTGACTCCACCCTCCTTCCCCTATCTATGCTATGATTTCCTTGCCTACTTCAAAGATGCCGGCCATGGGCCAAGACAGTTATTTTATTCACAGTATACAGAAAGACATTCCATATCAGGCTTTCCTACCAGGAAGTTCTTTTCCCAGTTCAATTTCTGTTTTGGGTGAGTAGATATACTTGGATCTGGTAAGAGAGCATACACACCAGGTATGATGGCATACTCCTGGAACCTCAGCCTATGGGAGACACAGGTGGGGAGGATCCCTGCCCCCTCCTCTTTCTAAGTAACCCCAGCAGTCTTATGTAGCTCAGGCTTCCCTTGGATTCATGGCCAAGTCTCCTGGGTTTTGCAGGCAGGTACCACTATTCCCAGCTCACTAACAATTCCTTTCTATAAACATCATTCCCGTCTTGCTTTCTGACTTAACTACATGTCACAGATCATTTCATATGAATACTTAGTGAAAGCCTTGTAGTTTTCATATGGTGACCAAGCAATCCCATTGGCAAATGTGCTCCGATCTCCCCATCCAGGGTTGGTTTCTGTTTTCCTAGGGCATACAGTTCTGCAGTATAGAGCCAGTGTGTGTGCACCTGTCTGAATAATGGGATCTCTCAGCCAGGGGACAGGTACATTTATATTGCTGTCGCATGGGGCTGTCATCTTCCATCAACAGTGCATCCTTTGACAATACGGACCAAAAAGACAGAATGCCTAGGAATGGGCAGCATGTGGGACTCAGAGATTAGAGCAGGAGAGGGATTTAATAGAGCTTTATTTCTCCACTGAGAAGTTTATTCACATTGAAGAGAGCCTCTCACCTTGTGGTAAATGTATTTCTCTTATTCGATATTTGCCCAGTGAGTAGAGGGACAAAAGCGGGAAATATAGCAATATAGTTTAGCCTTCCTTCCTTCCTTCTTTCCTTCCTTCCTTCCTCCCTCCCCCTCCCTTCCCTCCTTCTCCTCCTCCTCTTTATTTTTTTGGGACAGAATCTTATTCTAGCCCAGGTTGGCTTTGAACTTATGATCATCTTCTTGCCTAGGCCTCCTAAAAGCTAGAGTGATGGGTGAGAGCCATCACACCTGGCTCTAATTTTGCATTTCCTTTGTAAAATACTTATTTTGTGTTTTGTGTGTGCTTGAGTGTATGTACATGTACCACATGCATACAGGATCCTTTGGAGATCAAAAGAGGCAGTGAGTTCCCCCAGAACCAGACAGTTGTGAGTCACTGTGTGGTTGTTGGGAACAGAACCCAGATTCTCTGCCAGAGCAGTAGATGCTTTAACTGCTGAGCCATCTCTCCAGCCCTAACCTTGAATTTTCAACATTGTGTCTAATGGCACTCTTCTCCTCAGATGTCAGATTGCTCGCTTGCTGTGAGGACTCTGTGTCCTTTCATGGAAGGCTGTCTATTCCTTAATGACTTAGGGAATGAGATTCTTTTTCTAGTACAATTTTTTTTTTAAAGATTTGCTTTAATTATGTGCATGTGTGTGTATGTATCTCTGTGTGTCTGTCTGTGAGGGTATGTGTGCATATGAGTGCAGTACCCAAGGAAGCCAGAAGGGAGTGTCGGATCCCTTAGAAGTGGCATTAACAGGCTGTGAGCCATCTGGTATGGATGCTGGAAGCTGAACTCAGGCCTTCAGCTAGAGTAGTACATATTCTTAACTGCTCAGTCACCTCTCCAGCTCCTCCACTGTGTATTTTTGTATAGGCTGTTTTTCAAGTAGATGTAACAGGGATTCTTCTATGGGTCTTTTCTTTTACGGCATTTTTAAAGCCTGTCTCAAACAGAGCTTCATCACTCTTTTTTAATTTACAAGTTTCTAATTTGTAAAAACAAATTAAGGGCTGGTGAGATGGTTCAGTGGGTAAGTGCACTTGCCAAACAAGCCTGACAACCCAAGTCTGAGCCCCAGGACCCACACGGGGAAGAGAACTGCTTCCTGCAAGTTGTCCTCTGCCTTACACATGGAAACACACACACACACCATCAACAACAATAATGTAATGATGATAAAGAAACAAATGCTGCAGGTGTGATGCTCCATATCTGTAGTCATACCTTCCTACCTCTTGGAGGTTGAGATTAAAGGATGGTCACTAGCTTGAGGCTATCCTGGGCTACAAAGTAAAACATTGTCTCAAACAAATAAAAGCAACAAAAGCCTTAAAATACAAAACCCAAATAGAGCTTTGTGTGGAGGCGCAGGCCTGGATTTTCAGCATTTAGGATACAGATCTTGATTAATGATTAGTGAAGGAGGACCCAGATCATTTGTGGTCAGTGCCACAATGATAAGGATTATCATTAATCAAGATAATGCCCCCATAAGTTTGCTTACAGGCTGATCTGATAGAAGCTCCTGAGAAGCAGAACCTGAGGTACACAGCTAACTTTACTCAAAAAAAAAAAAAAATCAAAACATATGCACATAAATACACACATGCATGTATACATATATACATGCATACACATATATACAGCAAGCAAATACCTTTCTTCCCATGATTTGCTGAATATTTGAGGAAATGTTTATTTTTCATGTAACTGGCAGAGTTGGCCTGATTGCTCTAAATTGTATTGAGGTGCACGGCTTTGAAAGGCACAGATTAGCCTAAAGGAAAGTAAAATTCCTGAGATACTGTTAGGCCTGTCTGCTTGTCTAGGCTCTGAGTGCCTAGAATAGTTCCTATGCCTAGGAACATTGGAGGAAGAGATGCTGTGACCATCTGGTGTTAACTGGGCCCTGGGATTGTTAACTCAGCAGATGATCCTACCCAGGAGCTGCCCACAAGGGCAGGAAGGGACCTTGGTGGCTATGATCGAGAAGGGAGGATTTCTTCACAGCCGCCACTTAGAATTGCCAGGGACTATGGGAATAAAACAGAACAAAACACACTGATTGAAGATTTTCCTTCTGCTTTCACATTCTCTATGGAGGGTAGAACTCACTGCTCGCTCTCTACTGGTCCCCTGGCCCTGGCTCTTGGTGCATTTTGTTCCAGAGAATAGACCACTGTTTTGGAAGCTCCATGTCCCTCTTCACATTTCCTTGTTAGACTTGTACTCTATATTTTATTACCTGATTTCAGCACCTGGACTCCTTTTGCTGAGTCTAATATGGGGCCTACTGCATTTCTCCAAGAACTCTGGTCTCATCCCCACACTGCTTCCAGCCCTGTTATTCTTGTTGCTGTGGCAAAATATCTGAGAAAATCAACTCAAGGAAGTGTGTTGGGGGGGGGTCATCTTGGCTCCCAAGCTGAGGGTATAGCATGGTGGGGAAGGCATGGTGGTAGGGTCTTGGGTCACATGGCCCCCACAGTCAGGAAGTAGAAATGGATGCCGGTGCTCACCTGCTTTCTGCTCAGTCCAAGACTCCAGGCCATGGAACGGTGCCCAGCACAGTTAGGGTGGGACTTCTCACCACAATTAGCGCAATCTCAAAAGTGTTGTTTTAACCTGCTTTCTGTCATGATAAAGACCAAGATCAAAAGAGCAACGTGAGGAGGAAGAGGTTTATTCCACCTTACAGCATAAATTCCATCATAAGGTGAAGTCAGGGTAGGAACCTGGAGGCAGAAACTGAAGAAGAGACCAGGAAGGAATGCTGCTTCATGCTTGCTCTCCACAGCTTGCTCAGTCTGCCTTTTCATACAGCTCAGGACCTTGTGACCAGGGTGGCACCGACCACAAATGATCTGGGTCCTCCTTCACTAATCATTAATCAAGATAATGCCCCCATCAGTTTGCTTACAGGCTGATCTGATAGAAGCATTTTCTCAGTGGAGTCAAACCTGTAACAAGTGGACAAAATCTTAGCTAGTCCACCCATTTAACAGACATGCCTAGAGGTTTGTCTCCTGGGCAATTCTGGATCCTGCTGAGAATATGTATTAACCATTTTATACTGTGTCCATTTTCTTTCTTTTAGCCAAGTCCTGTATACCTGCCCATCTTTTCCTCCCTTTTTTTTTCTCTCTGGAATCATCTTTCTAGACCAGACCATTGTAATTCCATTTGTAACTTTTCCATACTTCTGAGGCTCCATATTTGCTGTTTTATTTATTTTAATTATTGTATGGAGGACTTGATCTTGTGAATAATGTCCTTGGAAGATTTATGCTCAGCATCTCTTGGATACCAACAATAGGCTCTGTACATTAAAGCTTAGGATCTTCACTTTGCAAAGCAGGAAACTGGGAAATGCTCAGGACCACACCCTGTCTCATGCTAGTCTTTCCTGGAAAATGCTCTTCTCAGATCCTGTGGCCATCAGAATGAGGGGCCAGTCAGACATTCAGGCATTTCTCACATCTGTCATGACACCGTGTGTGTCTGTGGATAGGTGCTGTGTGACAGCTTGTGTGGAGAGGACAGTTTAAAGTCAACTCATTTACAGTCAGGTTCCCTGATGACAATTTGCCTGCTGACTATGGTCTGCCTAATTGATCTCTCATTGAGCGTAGATGTCCTATTTGTCAATTCCTTTGACGTATTTTGGATTTTAGAATGCCAGTTTGTCTAAGGGCATTTCAAACTTCACAGTATGGCACAGTCAGTGACTCGTGTGTTGGGGACAGTTGTCAGTTTGGGGACTTCCCCAGCCCTTTGGATGATTGCCTTGTTTTGGGACACCTCTACATTGTGACTCCTGACTGCCTGGCCTGCCTTTCCAACTTCCCTTTCCACTAAGATATGAACATGTGACTCAGACTCTGATAACCAGCTGAAAGAGGTCAGCTTGGAAATAAATACCAAAAAAGGGGTGCTATCCTAAAGCCTTATCAGAAGCAATCATCCAGCTGTCCAGGGTGGCTGTGGCATGTCCTAGGTGTCGAGTCCCATGTGTAACATCAAGAGTATGGGCAGAGATGCTAAGACCAGGGCCACAGCAGTAGCATTTCCATTGGCAGAGCTAGATTACATAACCCCGGCTCTCAGCTGGCTAGTCTCCAAGCAGGATACTCTGGTCTTCTTGTGAAGATACAGCAAAGGACATTGTATTCTTTGAGAAACTCCTTTTCAGACTAAACTGTCTAACTGGCTTCTGTTTCCAGCCTTATTGTAAGATGAGGTATGGCCTCCATTGTTATATTTTAACTATTGTGTCTCTCTCTCTTTCTTCCTTTCTGCTCATTTTAGTTTTCTGAGGCAAGGTCTTATACTACAGACAGGCCTTAAACTCTGTAAGTAGCTTCCTGTCTCTACTTCTCTAAACTGGAGTTAAAGATGCATAAACGCTACCCCTCCCCCCACACACACAAATACACACACACAGGGTTTCTTTATGTAACAGCCCTGGCTGTCCTGGAACTCATTTTGTAGACGAGGCTGGCCTCAGACTCACAGAGATCCACCTGTCTCTGCTTTCTGAGTGCTGGGATTAAAGGTGTGCACTACCACCTGGGATTTCTTCTCTCTCTCTCTTTTAAGTTGTTTTTAATTTAGTCCTCATGACTTTCGCATCATGCTTTCCAATCCCATTGATTCTTCCCCCCAATAAAACAAATAAAATTTAAGAGAAAAAAGAAAACAACCTTTCCTTTCTCTCCTTTTTCTTTTCTTTCTTTTGAAGACAGACTGTTTGAGTTATTATTATTTCTGTAATGAAACACCGTGACCAAAAGCAACTTGGGGAGGAAAGGGTTGATTTGGCTTGTCTATCTGGAATCACAGTTCATTAAATGAAGCTAAGGCAACTTGGACTGGGCAGGAACCTAGAGGCAGGAGCTGGTGCAGCATGGAGGATACTGCTTATTGACTTGCTGCTCATGGCCTGCTCAACCTGTTTTCTTATAGAACCCAGGACCAGGCAGGTGGTGGTGGTACACACCTTTAATATCAGTAGGTGAGAAGCAGAGGTAGGCAGGTCTCTGAGTTTGATCTATAGAGTGACCAGGACAATCAGGGCAAAACCTTGTTTTCAAAAAAAAAAAATTAGAACTCCGAATCACCAGTTCAGGGTGGTACCACTCACAATGGGCCTCACCCTCCCACGTCGACCACTAATTAGGAAAATATCCCACATGCTGCCCACAGCCTGATATTATTGAGGCATTTTCCAGCTGAAGTTCAGTCCTCTCCGATAACTCTTAGCTTGTTTCAAGTTGGCATAAAACGAACACAGGGTCTCCTCACTATGCAGCTCTGGCTAACCTGAAACTTACCATGGAGACCAAACTGGCGTAGAAGTCACATCAATCCTCCTGCCTCGAGAGTGTGGAGTTTAAAGGCGTGTGTTACCATGTCTGCCATAAATCTTATTTTTTAAAAAATATTTATGTATTTATTATGTATACAGTATATAGAAGATGTTATCAGATCTCATCATAATGGTTGTGAGCCACCATGTGGTTGCTGGGAATTGAACTCAGGTCCTCTGGAAGAACAGTCAGTGCTCTTAACCTCTGAGCCATATCTCCAGCCCCTTAATTTTTTTTTTTTTTTTTAAACAGGATTTCTCTGGGTAGCCCTGAATGTCCTGGAACTCTCTCTGTAGAGGTCTTTTAGAAAAACAGAATTGTCCCTGGAGAGTTTTTGGAAGCATTAGTAGACTCAGGTCCATTCCTTGAAGGGCCAAGGCCAGAGCCTGGACCAGAAACAACTGAGCATGTAATCAGAAATCTGGGATTCATATCCATTGGACTACCTTTAGATGACACTCGTAGACACTACTACATCTAAAGACACATTTAGCTTTTATCAATTCATTTTCCTAATCTATAATATTTGTTCTATGTGCTCATTTTATGTCTTTAGCTGAACAATCTCTTAGGGGCAAGAACCACCTGTTTCCTTTGGTGTTTCTCTGCGAGTGTCCTGCCCACTGTAAGGGCTTAATAAACATGTGCCGATTGATTTCTCTCTTGGAATGTGGAGTGTAAACTGTGTGGTTGTGTCACCAGTCTGTGCCTGTGCGTGCTCATAGGGAGAGGGTGAATTAGTGAAGGATAAGCAAGGATCTTGAGGTCAGAACAATCAAAGCTGCAGACCTCAATCGTCTGTGGGCGGCTGTCACCGATGTGTCTCCAGCCAACCTCCTAGGGCTACTGGGAGCCCTGAAGGAGATCACATAAAGCACTGTGTGACCATAATTTTATTCCTCATAAAATGGGAACAGAAAAGAGAATGAGAGAGTGAGATACAAATCAGTCGACACAGTTCTTGTCTAGCACACATGAATCTTTGGGTTTGACTCTGATCTCCAGAAATAAATGACATAGGTGTGGTGGTCAATGCCTGTAACCTCAGCACTGGGGAGTAGAGGCAGGAGTCTGCAAAGTTCAAGATCATCCTAGGCTGTATATTTAGTTAGAGGACATTTTCGGTTATAAGAGACCCTGTCTCAAAATAAATAAAGAAATATAATTAGACCATAGACAGGCCGTCATAGTTGATCTGACCTCACTGATTTTAACTGGAGGAAAATGGATTTTGTATACTGAGATAACTATTGGTTTTTAAATGTCTCTGAAAATTTTCATTACGTGTGTGTGTGTGTGTGTGTGTGTGTGTGTGTGTAGGTGCCACTGCATGCACGTGAAGGTCAGAGGGCAGTTTTTCGGAGTTGATTCTCTCCTTTTAACACATGGGTTCTAGGGATCAAATCCAGGTAGTCAAGGTTTGACATACTTATCCACTGGGCCGTCTTGCCAGCTCCTAAGTGTTTCTAGGAAGCAGGGTTTTGTTTTCTCTCTCCTCGATGTCCATATTTAACCTACGCCATCAGTTCTGCCCCAGACCAGACTCCGTGCCTCACTCTTGTCTCGGTCTGCCCTTATCTTATCTGCAGGTTCCTGTCTCTCCTCTCTCTGGCCTCTCTCTGATCCCTTTCTCCCATTCACATGGACGGCAGCTATTGTCCTACAAAAGCAAATCTGTTGGACTACTTCTGCTTGAGTATCCAAGTCTGTGTCAGACACCTCCGGTTTATCTGCGTCTAAACAGGGAAGACGAGTTTTGAGGCTGTTGCAGCTGAGTGAAAGACGGTGGTGGCTTGTGATGAGCAGATCGGTGGAAAAGATTTGAGAACTAATATAGAAAAAGAAAGTCTCTCTCTTTTATGTCTTACAGTCATATATGACATAATAATAATCGTCATTATAATCATCTATTAGTTTACATAGCAAATACGTATGGTGTGCTTACCATGTGGTAGAGTGCCTCTGTCCTAGGCACTGTAAATGTAAGGGAATAATATAGACACAGGCTCTTCTTCAGACTAGGGAAGACAAAATGAATATAACACTTAGAAAATAAGCTGGGTGTGGTGGTGCATATCTTACATCTCACCACTGGGTGTGGGGGCTAAGATAGGAAAATCCCCCCCTTTTTTCAAGAGGGGTGGCTTTTTTGTTTAGTCTCGCTTGTTCTGGAACTCCATCTATACATCAGGCTGGCCTTAAACTCAGAAACCTGCCTGCCGCTGCTCCCCCTACAAGGTGTGATCCAACACACCTGGCTGTGAAAATTATTTCTAATAGTCATTATTAGGAGTTTGAATTTTATTTGAAGACTGGAAATCATTAATGTTTTCAAGCCAGAAATAAAAAAGACTGGTATATCTATCTATGTATCAGTCTATCTAATCTTATTTACCAATAAATCTGTCTGTCTATCTATCTATCTATCTATCTATCTATCTATCTTTCTTTCTTTCTATCTATCCATCCATCCATCCACCTACCTACTTCTGTCTATCTGTACAGGGTCTCATGTAATCCAATTTGGCCTTGAATTCCTGGCACCTTTGCCTCACCTCCCCCGTGCTTGGACCAGGAGGATGCCAGCACATCCAGCATGGCCTTGCATTTTAAACACATTTCTTTAGCTCCTGAGCAGGACATATGGTAGCGGTCAAGCTGGAGGTAGTTAAAGATGGAAGCTATGTGTATAAAATGGGCTCTAGTAGAATCACAAGGGCCTGGCCTCTCTGAGAAGCTGGACCATTTGCTCATTGTTGTCGTAATGTGAGAGTGAGTGGCAGGAGGGAGGGGATCATGGATAATGAGGTCATCTTCGCAGACAACTGGTAAAGGGGAAAATTGGGAAGATAAGTGGAGCCTTGTACATGTTAACTGTGAGATACTAGTCACCTCAGGAGAAGTGACTAATGAAAGCCAAAAGAAAGCCAGAAGCCCCGGGGAAAGCCCTCGCTTGGAGAGTTAGGTTTGTGAGTTACCGTGTGTAGATGGTGTAACTGTTGGTCACAGTGGGATCTCTTATAGAGGAAATAAATGAACCGCATGAGAGAATGTGGCAAAAGGCAGCTCGGCAGAGGGCTGGGGTGTCCCCCAGTAGCCAGAGTGCTCTTCTAGTAGGCAAAGCAGAGCCCCGGGTTTAATCCTCAGCAGTGGCTCATGGTGGAGAGAGCTTGGGGAGTGAGGTTAGCTGGAACTGGCACAATTTCCTTTCCATGTACTCGTTCCAACTTCAGGCTTGCCATTCTGCACCGTGCCAGCCTCATGTCATCTGAGGTGCTATTTCGATATTGCTGGCTTCTACTCATACATGTAAACTTGGAGTCTGGTGTCAGACATGAGCTGATGTGGAGGCCTGGTATCTTCACGGGTCTATAAATCATTCCACACCACTTGAGTCTAGGATCAAGCAGTTACACACTCACGTCTGCATACTATCTCCTCCCTCCCTTACTTTCTGTTCCAGCTAATGAGAAGGTTTCTCTCCAATCTTTTACTTTCCTGGCGTCTAGAAAGGCTGGATAATATAATGGGCATGAGAAGTCCCTTTCAGAGTGAGACGTGTTTCTGTCTTCATCTATCCACTTGTTAGCGATCTGACCTTGGACAAATCTCATTAATAGTATAGCGCCTGGTTCCCTGATTTGTAAATCGGGGTTAGTAAAACCCTTATGCTGTTGGTATGACGGTTAAGAGGGGCTTACTTTTGTAAGGGTTGGCTCACTCTGCTTCACGGATCCGCTGAGTGAGCCACAATCAAGATGCTTTAGACGTGTGACAGGGCAGTGGCAGCCCCTCACATGATTCGCAGATACCAGACTGTGTCCCTGTCCGCCCAGGGCGTGTGTTGGTGTTAATCACTTGTCTTTCCAGTCGCCCAACATCTCTTGAGTCCACGATCACGCGCCCCCCACCCGAAGCGGAGCCTGACGCGGCGGTGGCTCATGCGCCCTGGAGTCCCAGGCCCTTGCCACGGAACACACGTCCCATCCCTGGCTCAGGGCTCCGCCCCTAGCCTCCGGCGCGCCTCTCCTGCCGCCTGCTCCCGAGTCTGAGCGGCCGCGCCCGCAGGCTTTGGGCTCTGATTGGCTGTGGATTGCGGGCGGGCAGCCGGAGAGCGCACACACCCTCTTCCTGCAGCCAATGAGCGCGCGCACGTCACTGTCCGGGGCGGCCCAAAGAGCCGGCAGCCCCTCAATAAGCCACATTGTTGCTCCTAACTCCGGTGCTGGAGTCCCAGGACACCACAGGCTACGCGGCGTTACTCAGCTAAGAAGATCCAAGGGCGGGAGCATCAGGCCAGGGACCCTGAGCGCGATCGTCGGAGTGGAGCAGCACTGTCATTCTTCCCAAGCTGAGCCTTAGTGACTCTGTGTCTAAAGTTAGTGACTGGGCTCTGGACAACTAGACCTAAGACTTTCTAGTCTCAGGCACTTTCTAGTAGTTGTGACTAAAAGAAAAAAAAAGAAAGAAACCTGTTTCTGGAGACTCGAGACCCCTAAGCTGGTGAGCTACTGTAGTTAACTTTCTTTGTGTGGCTCCTGGAGTCCTCGATCCCAGCCAGACACCTGGGCCTGGGTACAAAACGGTCGTACAGCGCTGCGCTCCCCCCGCTAGCTCTCGAGCCTCGGTTTCTCTACTTGGGCCCCATCTCGTCGTGGCAGGATGATTGCCTCGCATATGATCGCCTGCTTATTCACCGAGCTCAACCAAAACCAAGTGCAGAAGGTAAGAAAGCACAGGAGGGGAAGGCTGGTTCGCTTTGGACCAAGTTGCGTGCTCTCCGGGAATCTGGAGCGCGTAGGGGATCTGCTTCCTCCTCCTTCGGGGCTGGGGACGTGAAACCAGTCTGGGTAGCTGGGAAAGTCCTGGGCACGAGAAGCCACGTCTGCTAGGCACCCGCGGGGCCGGGGCGCACACCATCGAGATACCCACCTTCCCGCGGCCGGCGCGCGCCCTCCCCAAACTCAGATCCCTTGGATTCTCGAGGGGCAGTCTCCCTGCACGTAGTCAGAGACTGCTGCGTCCACGTGGGAGGAGCCCCCTTCTGCTGCCCGAGTTCCGGCAAGAGCACGTGGGGAAGAATCCAGTGTAGGGGAGGAGGCGCGGTGGCTGAGTGTGGCAGCCGGAGCCAGGCCCTCTGGCACTTAAGGACGCGTTGGAGAGGACATCGGTCCCTCGTGGCGCTCCTTCGAGGTGGATCGGGGGAAAAAGAAAAGCCAAAAAACACCCAGGAAGGAGCGGGAAAGGGCGCAGAAAGACTGGCATGCCGCGCCCCCTCCCCGGAACTGAACTGCCCGGAACTGAGGCTCGAAAGGGGCGCCCCCTCAAAGCAGATCTTCCTGGGGACCGCCCCGCCTCTCGTCCCCGTGGCCGGCCTCCGAGTTGGGGCGGATTTTGGATAGTAGTTTCTGGTTTGCTACTAAAAGTTACTCGGAGTGGACTCCCCTTCCTACTCCAGGATTTCCCTGCGTCCTTTTTCCTTTTTGCCCGTGAAAACGAACCTTTCATCTCTCAGACCCTCCTGTGCCCACCTCACATTTGCAGTCCCCGCAAACCCGAGCTCTCTGCTCGGCGAGTCATTTACATAAGAAAGAGCCTCGGGCCCTGCCGCGAGCCTCACTCTCTGCCTCGGGGAAAGGGAGGTGGGGGTGGACCAGAGCCAGGCTCCGGGTGCTCTAACTCCGGAGAATTGAGTTTCTAAAATGCCCAGGATTACGGGATTGGTTCCTGCCCTGGGCCCTAGTCCAAGATTTGAGGGAGGGAATGGTCTAGTATGGGGGGCGGTGTGTGCTGTCCAGAGGGTTGTGTTAGAGCTGTGGGCCGTTGCTCAGTTACACACTTGAAATTTCAGTGTCTCGTGGGAACAGATTTTAGGGAAGTGCCTTGATCACGTCCTAGGACACCCCCCCCCCCTCCATGGTCCTGAGTGCGTAGGAGAGGATGAGAGACATCAAGTTCCCAGGGCCCTGGCAGACGAACCTCAGGCTGGAGAGTGGCACCTGATTTAGTTGAGTTTTTCTCTGTTGGTTGGTTCTCTGTAATCTCTTGGGATATGGTCCTGTACTTTAATTCGGTTTATTTAGAAACTTATCTTTGGGCTGGCACGATTTTGCTGATTCCACTGGGTTTTGTTGTGGTTGTTTTGTTTTTTTTGTTCAAGATACGACAATTTCTTGGCAATTCCTAAAACAACATAAGGTAGAGGGAGGCTCTTCAATTTCATGGGTAGCGAATTTCTCTCCTGGACATCTGAATTCTTTTTACTAACGAACTTTCTCATGGGTGATATAGAAGTACATCAGACACCCTAAGGGGCATGCCACGGAGTCATCTGTTTCTCAGAATGGAATTCTTCACCACAAGACCCTGAGCCTCTTGGGAGGCCTATTTCTTCCCATGAGCTGCGGGTGACTGTGCCCATCTCGCTTGAGGGTGACTTGATTGAGCACCACAATATGGATATTTTATTCCTTTAGGCTTTTGCTTATGCTTTTAACCCCAGGACACTTGGATGTATTTCCTCTAAGTTACCAACAGGGGCAGAATCAAATCAGACCTGTAATTTAAACCAGGTGTCCCATGGGATTTAACCTCCCAGTTTAGATTCTGATCTGGCTTAGGTGTGCAAAGCCGTTTGATCCCCCTACAGTTTGAAAAGAGACACAGAGTATCTTGGGAGTGTCTCTGAGCTGAGAAAGAATTAGGAAAGATTACACTCTAGTTTAATTTTGGAGTCTTAGAGAAGTGCTTGATTGAGATTTTTAGGTTTTTTGGGGGTTTGAGACAGAGTCTGTCAATAGAGTCTTGGCTGTCCTGTGTATACCAGACTGGCTTTGAACTCACGGAGATCTGCCTTCCCCTGCCTATGCTTTCCCAAATGTTGGGATTAAAGGGGTATATCACCACTCCGGGCATTGAATGTCTTTCTTTCTCTCTCTGTCTCTCTCTGTCTCTCTCTGTCTCTGTCTCTCTCTCTCTCTCTGAGACAGGGTCTCAGTCACCTGTAGACCTGATTAGCTTCTTACAGAGATCCTCCTTCTTACCTCTGCCTCTGGACTGACTTTTGATTTGGACTTTCCTGGAACCCCTCTGTGATGATCTCATTCTAGTCTCAGGATTTGCAAGGTGAAGGGACTTACCAGCTACAACTAGTACCACTTAATGTCCTAGTAGACAGGTGCAGAGTCTCTGCTCACTGTTGCTAATTGAAACTGGAATTCAACATCCGCTGTGGACAGAGCTCTGTTGTAAACTCCTGACACAGGTTAGGTTAGCTCATGAATATTCAAATAACTTCCAGAGATATGCATGATTAGTTTGAGTGTTACTTACTGTATTGGCAAGGAGCTCAGGTCGAGATCACTTGAGGTTTCTTTTTTTGTTAAGAACACCAGGATGGTTTTTGCTCTTTTGGGGAAGAACATCTTGTTCTTGACCACACACTTGCCTGCTCTGGGAACATCTGCACTGCTCACTTGTGCTGAGAGCGCTCTCAATGAGCATGGCAGATGTAGCTGAATTCTGGGTCGGTTTGAGCAATAGCATTCATTGGTGCTGACAGGATCTTCCGTAGGAGCCCAGGACTACCTTTCACCATCTTCTGACAGCCACAACCCTGTCACTTGGTCTGTGAATCCCTTCCAGACACCATAAGTTTCCCAAATTCTAGTCTAGGAGCTAGACTGGCATATTTCAGGAGCCTCATGCCACCCTATCAGCTACCCCTCACGCCAGTTTCGTTCTCTTTGTAATGTTTCACTTCCCAAAGATGTAAGACACCAGTTCTCGGGGCTGGAGAGATGACTCAGTGGTTAAGAGCACCGTCTGCTCTTCCAGAGGACCCCAGTTCGATTCCCAGCACCCACATGGCAGCTAACAACTGTCTGTAGTTCCAGTTCCAGGCAAAACACCAAGACAAATAAATAAATAAATAAATAAATAAATAAATAAATAAATAAATAAATAAATAAATAAAGGCACCAGTTCTCACTAGGTCTCTCTGCCCTTGCAGAGTTCCAGAGTTCCAGACCTTGACCATGAGCAAGGGCTGCCTTTTTTCTATGTACCTCCTCCTCTTATCAGCATGCCTCTCTCTTCATGCTTTCTATCTCCCACCCACCCTGCACCTCATCATCACTGCATTTGAGCTTTGGTGGTGTTGGTTTTAGTTACACCCTCTGGTAAGGCTAATTGATGGGCTTCACTTGGAATCCTTTCTCAGGCTGGGAGGATCCTGGCTGTTCCATGTGGTCACCACAGTTTCCCATCTTGGATGGAGTGCTTAGAATGAGTCTGACAATGGCAGAGGAGAATCAGGGTGAGGGGTGCTGGTGTGTGTGAATCCCTAGGCAGCTCTCAGCCATTCCTTCACCTGAGGCGGTGGGATGGGGGAGGAGGCAGGGAGCCAAGGTGCTTCCTGTGTCCTGTCCACGGAGAAAGAGAAGGTTTGTTTCTCCTTGAAAATCAGAGTTAATTACCAACATGAAATACATACCCCTTTCTTAGCCATGGCCAAACTGTCTCACTACACTGAAAGGTGACATTTAACTCCAGTTCTGTCATAGGCTCAGCTTACTTAGGTGCCTTGTATGAAGAATGGTGGACTTCAGCTCTGGATTTGAGGGATATCTTGGAAGAAGAAAGAATACATCCAACCCCCTTGGAAGCAAGGGTCTAGCTCAGGCTAGCTGTGTAAGGAAGGATTACTTCAAACTCCTGAGCTCCCTGCCCTGACAGATTACATGATTTTCAGAGCTGAACTTTTCTTGCTTCTTGAGGAGTAGACAACTCAGAAGAAGTTGTTTTCTGGAGAGAAGTGGAGCAGCACAGACCTTAGCACTTAAAAAGCTGATGGCTAGAGTAAGTTTTGAGATCCCAAACAAAATACCAAAGCTGAGTCCCTGGAGCTTCTGACAACCTGCTCTTGATAAGAGAGAGTCTGTCTTGGAGTTCTGAAGTCTGAAAGTTTGGTTTGTTTTGGGACACTGTGTAGTCGGTCACTGCCAGTTTAAAGCATCGGGAATGGGGCATGGCAAGTCACCCCAGATTTTATTGGCTGTGCATGTTTCAGCAGCATGGGTCATGAGCAAGGCTTGCTTGAGTTGGAGGAGACACTTTATAGGCAATTCTGTGGTGCCTCAGACATTCGGGGCTAGAAAGTTTTCTGTGTGAGGGGCTATCCCATCTATCATTTAATTTTATTTACTTTTTCCTTTTTGAGACAGATAGCTCAGGCTGGCTTCCAGCTCTCTACTCAGTAGAGGAAGACTTTGAAATTCTGATTCTCCTGCCCCTACCCATGTGCCACTGTCTTTGTTTTATGTGGTGTTGGAATCAAACTCAGGGCTTTGTGCGTGGTAGGAAAGAACTCTGCAGACTGACTATATCCCCAGCTCAGCTCTTCTTTCCCTTCCTTTTTTTTTTTTTTTTTTTTTTTTTTTTTTTTTTTTTTTTTTTTTTTTTTTTTTTTTTTTTTTTTTTTTGAGATAGGGTCTTACTGTATACTTGGCTTGCCTAAAATTGCTATGTGATGGTGTTTACTGCCATACCCAACTTCCTTCTTCCCTTCCTTCCTTCCTTCCTTCCTTCCTTCCTTCCTTCCTTCCAAGTTTCACTGTAGCCCAAGTTTGGCCTAGAAATCTTAATGATCTTTCTGTCTCAGCCTCTCAAGTGCTGGGATTGCTGGCATAAGCCACCATGGCCTGCTAGCCCCCATCTTTCAACAGTGTGTCACATGGGACTTTGAGGTGCTTGTGAGACCCCGGCCTTAAGTGAAAGCCCCACCCCTCACTGACAGGCAGGCTCACAGGGCAGGACCGACTAGAAAGCTGTGGCCCGTGCCCTCTTTCTTGGAAGCCACTGGGGGAAGATTCCTGCTCTCCTTTGGGAGAATCTCCTGCCGTCCCTTTGGGAGTTTCCTGTCAGCCTTCCACACAAGGTAACGTTTGAGCTGGGGACAAAGGCTGGTGACACCTAGACAGGGACAGAGGCAGCAGTTCTTGGTTCAAGATAGAGTCTGCTTGTGGGATTGAATCCAGTTATCCACAAAACAAGCAAGAGAGTTAGGAAACCTCTTAACTTGCATTCTTTCTGGTTCCCTGGGGCAAATGACATCCCTACTCAGAGGTCTTGGGCATCTGCTGGTACACCCCAGGTTTTTAGGGGTGAACCCTGTACCCACCTTGCAGTAACTGACTTCTTTTTCTAGGAGTGAAAGGGCAGAGTGCCCAGAGCATCTCTGGGTTAGGCTTTCTATCATTTGCTCCAGAGGCTGGATTCTCACTGGGGAAAACCTGCAGGTGACCTGTGCTGAAGTCACAGCATCTGACCATGGAGGTGTGGCTGCCCTGGATTAATAGTGTTTCAATCCTTAGGGACCAAAGGTGACAGCCATGCCCTCATTCTTTTAGTTCATTAGATGATGTCTTCTTGAGGCACAATAGGGCATTTTCCCCCTCCATATTTAGACCCTTGGCTGCTGCTGAGTGACCCTGGAGAGTCCTGAATTCTTTATAATGTAATAGTCGCTGTAGGGAACCCTGAGTCTTCTTCACCCTTACAGTCCTTATTACTATTTGAGGTGCCAAGGACTAAACTCAGGGTCCTAGGCACACTGAGCTATATCCTGTCTCCTGCTTTCTTTGGCAGGGGAGGACATCAGGATCTCATACTGTAGTCCAGGATGGGCTGAAACTCACTGTATAATAGCCCAGGGTAGTCATGTCTTAACAATGAGTTTTCAGACCTTAGAGTGATGGATGTGACCCACCCCGCTCTACTCCTTGTATATCTTGAATAGGTTTTATCTTTTGTTAAGACTTGGGAGTCTTGGCCGGAAGGGTGGAGGATCTCATTTTATGGGTGGTCATAAATGCTTAGTGCTTCTGTCTGGAGATCTCTGGACATTCTTTCTCTAGAGGGACTTTCTGAAGTTTTATCTCAGAACCTGTCCCAGAAGTCCATGGTGTAAGGGGACCAATCCATCCAACAACCTTTTCTCATAGTCCCTGCCTGGGTGTCCAGCATCCCTGCCCTGGAGTGTGGGGTGGTCCACATTGTTAAAAGCCCTTGTACCGGGGCTGGAGAGATGGCTCAGCGGTTAAGAGTACCGTCTGCTCTTCCAGAGGACCGGGGTTTGATTCCCAGCACCCACATGGCAGCTAACAACTGTCTGTAGTTCCAGTTCCAGGCAAACACCAAGGCAAATAAATAAATAAAGTTTAAAAAAAAAAAAAAAAAAAAAAAGCCCTTGTACCTACCTTCCTTCTGCCTGATGGAGGAGGGAATGAAGACAGCTGTATTGCTGAGGAGGCACTGTTATGTCATTCAGGTAAGGACACCAGGTCAGTACTTTGCCCTCAGGCAAGGCAGAATTCAAACTCAGGCAGGCAGCCTTACTTCAGAGTCCATGCACCCAGCACAGAGCAGTCTGGGACAACTGGAGATGGCAGACTGTTTTATTGGATTATGAGTCAGGTGTCAGTTGGAAAGGGACCTTTGGAATGATGTCATCCAAGCCCTTTTACGGTAAAGAAACCAGCTGTGGTGTACTAGGAGACTGGTCCAAGCTCTCCAAGAAGCCCCAAATCTGGAACTTAGTTTTTGAATCTCTGTCCCTTCATTGTCTTTTTTGGGTGTGGGTTTCTTTAGAACCAAGTCTGATTTACTTTGTGTCTGTCACTATGAGACCCTATAATCTATTTCTCAGCTGGGCCACCTTTAAGAGTAAAAGCAGGCAATATGGGTAGCTTTGTCATTTGCACAATTTCATCCAAGATGTCCTTGGGCATATGGGCGTGGTAGGGTGTCTTGCCTGTGATGGGTTTTGTCTTGGATTGGGTGGGAATTCTGGGCTGTACACAGAGTTCAGAGACAGACCCAGAGAGATTTGATTCAGCAGGTGGACAGAATCTATAGAAAAAATGAAAGGAGATGGAAGCTGCAAGACAGATGTGGTCCTATGGCCTGGGGCTGCCTAGAGAGGGCAAAGGGACCTGGGTAACCAAGCATAATAGGCAGGACAGGTAGGTGAACGTGGAGGAGGAAATGGTGTCAGCATCCCACAGTGAGAGTAGTGTCCTGAAGAACAAGGTCAGGCATGAGCACCTGTCTGTCTGGAGTAGCTAAGCTAGCTCTTTGTATTCCTGATGTTGTCATAGCCCCGTGTTGGTAACCATAACCAAGTATCAACTCATCTTGAGTACTGAGAACTGCTGGCATCACAAATATGCCAGAGGCTTGGCTGGTGCTTGTGGTCTTCTGGATCTAGCAAGAATGGAAGAACAGATGTGTCGTCAGCCTGGAACAGAAATGTCTGCACATTCATGTTTATTGCAACAACTCCTGATAGCCAGTTCATTGACACTCTAGCTATCCATCAACAGACAAATGGCTAAATAAAATATGGAATATACTCATGAAATTTTATTCTGCAACTAAGAGGAATGAAATTGTGTCCATTCAGGAAAATAGATGGAACTAGAGATCATGTGACTTGAAACACACTAGACTCAGAAAAATAAATGTCACATTCTCTTCATATGCATAGTCTAGACTTTTTTTTTTTTTAAAAAAAACAAAAACAAAAACAAAAATAAAACAAAGAAGGTGGGCTGTGCTGGTGCAGGACTTTAATATCAGTACTAGGGAGGCAGAGGCAGGTAGAGCTCTGAGTTCAAGGACAGTCTGGTTTACAGAGAGAGTTCCAGGACAGCCAGGAATACACAGAGAAACCCTGTCTCAGAAACAAACTGTCCCCAAATAGAGCAGCAACAAAAAGGGAAATATAGGACTATATTGGAAGAGGCTAGCAGAGCGGGCTGGACAGGAGAGGGGATGCGGTTGATTATGAACAAAGGACAAGGTATTTCTGTTAATTTCTCAATTACTTTTTATGATTTTTTTTTTTTTAGATTACAGTAGTTCATCATTTCCCTCGATTTTTCTGCCTCCAGCCTCTTTTTTTTCCTGCCCTTGCTTTTTTTTCAAATTCATGGCTTTTTCCTTGTATAAATTTATGTATGCATGTGTATACGTAGTGTGTGTATATGTGTGCATATATTTACACGTTTGTTTTCAGGGTTGACTACTTGGTACTGGATAACCATTCAGTGTGCTGGGGAAGTGGTATCTCTCACTTGACACATTTCTTAATTTCTGTAGTTCTTCTAGAGTTTGGGCCTCTTGAGATTTTTCCCCAACCCATTATTATTATTTTTTTTATACACCAATAAAAAAAAAACTTTTTTTTTTTTTTGGTTTTAAATAGGCTTTCTCTAGCTCTGGATGTCCTGGAACTGTAGATCAGGCTGACCTCAAACTCAGATCTGCCTGTCTCTGCCTCCCAAATGCTGGAATTAAAGACCACCACTGCCCAGGGGGGAGAAATTCTTTTTAAAAGAAAAGAAAAGCTGAATGTGGTGTCACTAACCTGAAATTCCAGCACTTGGGTGACCAGGGCACTGGGATTGCTTGGGCTATCTTCTCAAACATAAGCAATGCAAATGAACAACAGAAAGCGGTTATAAGCCTGTATTTTATAATGGCAAGGGAGACTACTATCTGTCCTCACCTTCGGTTTGTAAGCATTTCTTGGCATATCTGCCTCTTGCTGTGGACTGAGCCTCTTGCTGGCAGAGTCCACTGTCTCCTTTACCCTGGTGTCTTGTTGGTCCAGCCCTGGCACGCTCGATCTGATGCTCAATCAGTTTGTGGGTAAATGGCAAAGCCAGTGAGTGTCACATACACCTGGGACCTGTTATTTGCCCGACCCCTGCCCCCCTCCAGGATGGAATAGCTACACTGGGGAGCCCAGGCTAGGTATCCCCTGCCTATCTCCTGGCTGCCCCCTGGTCTGTCTCATTCCATCTGGCTGAGAGTGAGAACTGGCTGAACAGGAAGGCCTGTGATTCACCTCCCCGCAGCAGGATCTTGGAGGAGTGGCCTGCTTGCTTCCTTCTCTTCCACATTCACCACACAGCCTCGGGCTTATGAACACGCTGTGTGTCAGAGCTGGAGTCTCCCCAAGATGGCAGGGCCACCCCGGCAAAGAGCCTCCTGTCCCATTTGAAGAAAGCATTCAGCAGATCTGTTATTTTCCATCAGTTGGGTTCAGAAAGCAGGGATCCCAGCTTATCCTGTGTCTTCTCTGCCTCGTCCCTTTTCTCCTTTAGGAGACACCTGGTCTTCCCTTGACAATCCCGCTTAGCATACATTCGCAGCTCTCTGCTCTCAGCCTTGGCCTTGCCGGGAGGAGTCTTAGAGCATTATAATTAATGAGGGCACGGATAGTATTTGCCAGCTTTCCCAGGATGGACACACCTGTGCCCCAGTGAACCGACCACCTGACATTGTAGCCTTTGCCAGAGATTACACTTGTGGTCTGGGGAAGCTTCTCCAAGCCTTGGTTTCCTCGTCAAAGGCTGGTGGTAAGACTTTGGCAAAGGCATAATGCAATATATATGAAATTCTTTTGAAATTGTGCTGCAAGTCTGTGTCAGCACAAGGTCACTGGAAGCCAGTGTGTGGCTAGGTTTAAAGTAGGGTGTCCTCTTACCTGCTCTCTTGATCTCTCTGGTCTCCTGGATTCTTTGACTGTATGTAGTAGGTAGGTTAGGGACAGTTCTTGATGCCTGTCTTTTGTTTTTCCTAGGGTCTTTTATGTAGCTCAGGCTAGCTCAGCACTAGAACTCTCCCTGTGCAAGCCTTTTGAGTGCTGGAATTACAGATGCATGCCACAGAAAATAGTATTGATGATATATAAAATTAACATCTATATCAAGTATATATTTTAAATTTTAGTTATATTTACTATTCTCTCTCTCTCTCTCTCTCTCTCTCTCTCTCTCTCTCTCTCTCTCTCTCTGTCTGCCTGCATGCACACAGTGGGGCATGTGTGGATGTCAGGAGACAGTTTGTTCCATATGGGTTCCTGGAGTCATACCCTGGTCATTAGACATGGCGGCAAGCTCCTTTACTCACTAAACCATCTTATAGGCCTGGTGTATTTTAAATTATTTTTGTATTACTGAGGCTCAAACCCATGGCCTCGTGAATGACTGGAAATACAGGCCTGAGTCATCAGGTTCAGACTTTCTAACTTCCTAAACTGAGCTATGATGTGCATAAGAAACTAAATCCATACACTGCCACCTCTACCCTGTATCTCTAGTCTCCCATTTCCTGGCATCAGTTCCCTATCTCTCATCCTGAAAGGCTATCACTGTTGTGACATTTAAACAAATTATTTTTAGGCAAGTTTCTCATTGTAGCCCAGGCTTGCCTAAACCAAGGATGGCTTTGTACTATCCTGATCTCCCTGCCTCCACCTCTACGTTTGAGGATTACCGGTGTGTGTCACTGACCCTAGAACCTGGAAGTGTTGGGGCTTGTATCAGCAAAGACCTGCTTTTGGAACGGACTCCCTGGGAGGGTTTCCTTCTGTGCTTGCTTCTTTCACTGATTGTCTGGTGCGGCACATTTGTCCCTTGGTGGCCAGTGGCATGTTCTCATGCTGTGTGATATTGCCTCACATTCCTTTGTGGTTGATTTCAAACTAGAAAGACCCAGTCATTTGCAGAAGGCAGGGCCCTTTCTAACTGTCCTGTAGGAGGCCAGGCTGAGCCGAGGCCTGAGACGGCCAACTAGTCATTTCTTCAGGGCAGGAACCTAAGTGTTAAGAAAGCTGACCTCCGTCAGTTAGTTTTGGAACAGGCTTTTGCTAGGTTGCCCACACTGACGTTGAACTCACTCTCGTCAATCAGGCTGGCCTTGAATTCTAGGCCAATAGGAGGATTGACTAGTGTTCCTCCAGAACCACTGGAAATACCCTTCTAAATATTAATAAAAATAAAGAAGCTGTGTCTCTGGCTCCCTTCATGGCTTTGCTCTATTGTGTTGAAGCTGGTGCGGTTACTTTTCCATCCTGTGTCTGCCAGGAAGGTGTGTCTAACAAAAATGACTGATCATTTGGTCGTTCATGTATTATTTATGTTCTATCTGCTTCCTGAAACTGTTTGGTGATTTAGGTCAGCTGGGGTAGCAAGATTTCTTGGCTGAGGCATTAACAGGAGTTGAACACAGATCTTTGTCCTTGCTGACAACCAAAGCTAAAGCACAGGGCTCTTCGGGAACCAGGATTTTCATCTCATTGGCCTGTAGCAGGAAGTTTGGTGAATCTGGCACCCAAATGCCTTGACACCAAATTTCTGCAGGGATTGACTAGCCAAGGCAGGGCCAGCAGACAGCGCGGCTGCTTTAAAATGCTCCAGTGCTCTTTGTGTTTCTTTAAGATTTGTTTTGTTTGGATGAGACAAGGTCTTGCTAAGGCTGACTCCGAACTTGTGACTCTCCTGGTTTAGCCTCCTTAGTGCTGGGATTAGAGATGTGAGCTACTGTGCCTGCTCTGTGCTTCCTCACTCATTGGTCGGGACTGGAGGGGCAGCACCATTTGAAGGGCTGGATGATATTGACTTCTCGTCTGGATAGGGTCTCTCTCTCTCTCTCTTTTGCTCTCGCTCTCGCTCCCTCCCTCTCTCGAAGAGTTTCTCTGCATAGCCCTGACCATCCTGGACCACACTCTGTGGACCACGTTGATCTTGAACTCGAGACCTTTGCCTCCTCATTGCTGGAATTAAAAGCAAGCATCACCATACCGGGCTTTGCTTTTCTTTAGTGCTTGTCCTGTCTTCTTCTCCTCCAGCTCTGGAGGAAGAGGCATGTCTGACGGGTGTTGTGGGAGAAATGAAACTGACCCACATTGCCCAATGAGGATGTTCTAATCTTGAGTGGTTCGAGGCTATCGCTAAAACTGCTATCTATCTCTAACACGCCCTTGTCTCGGGTAGCCTGGCCAGCTTTGCTCAGGTCTGCCTGTGACATCCCCGCCTGTTTTCTGCCTCCCATTCAGATAGAGACCTAAAGGGAAGGATCCCCTCCCTCCTCAAATATACCCTTAGGTCAGGAACTACCAACACAGAAAGAGAAAAGGACTGTCTGGGGAAATGGATCCTGCTTTGTTAAACCTTGAGTGTGGGTTGAGAATTGTCCTTGGCCCTCTGTGGGTGCCAGTTGGTAGAGAGAATTCTAGAAGAGAAAGGGGAACAGTGGGGGAGAGGGCTTTATGCTTGGCGCCTCAATTCTGTCTTGACTGAGGGACTCTTTACCCCATTTTATGGTGAAGATGCTGTCACACCTCTCTCCAGTGTTGTGAACCTGTGTGTGTGCTGATTTTTCTTGTGCCGAAGCCCTCGATTCTGTAAATTGACCAGAATGGAACCCTGATCCTCTGGAAGAGTAAGCAGTACTCTTAACCACTGAGCCACCTCTCTAGACCCCTGACTTTTTAAAAGTTCTTGGGGTGGAATCCAGGTCCTCATGTCTGCAAGGCAACTTTGCCAGCTCCCATTGTCTGCTCTTTTAAGGCAAATTCTCACTCTGTAGGCCAGGCTGGCCTAGAATTTACTCTGTAGCTGGGGCTAGTTTCCAACTTGCTGCAGTCTACCTGTATGACCCTCCTTAGTGCTGGGACTACAGGCTGTGTTGCTTGCCTGAAAGACTTGGCAGAATAGGAGAAAAATGACTTGCCTTAAAACAATATTAACTCCAAGAACCTGGCCAACATGACCATGGAAACCTGCTTCAGAAAGAGGTGAGGTTATCAGATCCCTCAACCCTGGAAGTGTCCATTCATTTAGCCTGGAATAGATGTTTAGAGACTAGGCCATCATCTGACTTTCAATGTAGCCAAGGATGACCTTAACTCTTGTTCCTCCGGTCTATACCCACCAAGTTCTGGGATCACTGCCTATACCTAAGGCTTATTATTGTTATTATTAATTTTTTCATATAATACATTTTGATCAAGTTTTTTTCTCCTTCCTCAACTTCTCCCAGATTCTCCTTTATTCCTACCTACGCAGCTTATTCTGTCTCTGCCCCAAGTAAAATCAAAACAAACACAAAACCAATAAGACAAAAATAAACAATCACACAAAACTAAAACAAGGGCTTCATAAGTGCAGAGAAAGCCTGTGTGATTCTGGGTGGCAGCCAAGTTTGGGAACTCTTATCACAAGTAGCCATTCGGAGACCATGCAGAAGTTATCAGAGACTGCCTTAGCTGTGATTGGAAGGAAACAGGGCTTCCAAACTCTGCAACCGAAGGAAGGAGCCGCAGGTTTAAGCCTGAAGTCAGAGGACTCTTGTAAATGCGGTCATCAAATAGAGACATTTAGTCTACTTTTATGTTAGTTATTCTAGGCTTCCCCTTTCTAAGTGTGCTTGTGTTTTGGCTGGTTGGTGTCCCACTGCTGTATGTAAAAGTAAGATCTAGTCCCCACCCCGTCCTCACCGGAAGATTTTCCCATGACTCCAGGCATGTGTTCCCGACCTTCTGGGGGACAAACGGAAGGATTCTGGAAACTACATTCATTTCTGGAGGCTGCACCTCGTTTCCCACTTACATTTCCCTTGGCTGCTGTCAAACCGGTGCAGTGCATCCCCAAGGAATAAATGGACACCAGTGACATGTTTAGGAAGCTGTGGCATTAGGATTTGTAACATAGGTCTGTAGAAGTTCTTTCAATGACAGCAGTGATCAGGTCAGGTGGGGCCATAGGTTGGTAAGCAAGCCGGAAAATGTTTACTCACTGTTAGTAGCCACATCTCCATTATCATTTTTATCTGCTACTGAAGGTGATTATGATCTCCTGAGCAAAGGGTAATACGCCTTGATAAAGGACATCCTTTTAACTCCATTCTTGGAGTTAAGAATGAGAACAATTAGCAATTGAAACCTCAAAGAGGGCTGGGGATAGTTCAGTGGGTAAAGCCCTTACCTGGCAAGCTGGACTTCTTTCTCCAAATGCATAGTTTCCTACACTCGAGTGAGGCTGGACATTCACACACATGCTGCACACAGTCACACAAAATAAAAAACTCAGGAAGTTTGAAGGTAAGCCAAGAGAGATTTCTGTGGAATTTTCTGTCTTGTAGGGTAACTTTACACTTTGGAAACAACAGAGGGACCCCCTCCTCACAAGGTAGCAGGCTTTGCTCTGCTCTGCCATATGGAATTTCATCTACCTCCTTGATAAATCGTGGAGTGGGAGTGTCTGGAAGATTTCTGTGTTTCTCCTCTTTCTGGAAATAGGATAGTAATTTTGCCACGTTTTACATTTGTGACAATGTCCAGAGAAGGATCAGCTGTACTCTCTGTGTTGGATTGTTTTTGGGTTATGTAGTCTGTTATTTCTCCCTTCTGGGATGCCAGCCCTTAGGTAGCCCCTCATCACAGAATAATTTGCTAATGCTCTCCAGCACAGTACCTTCTAGCTGTGGTGTTCGGTTAGTTAGGGTTAAATGCCTGTTAGGTGGATTTATCAGGGTGTAACTAAATTGGAAAACCAGGAGCATTATTTCCAAATTATGGGATAGGTATAGGGCAAGAAAAAGTTCAAGTCTTTGGAATAGCTCGGAGGCCTGAGTGTTGTCTTCAGGAGGGCCAGTGTAGCCTCTGGAGAGATGTCTTCAGGGCTGGCAGGAGATGGGGAAACAGATAGTTTCAGGGTCCTCAATGCAGCAGAGGACAGCCTGGACTCATTCCACAGCTAGCCTGTATATGGAGAGCAGAGTCATGTCCTGTGATCAGGAAGTGGGCAGAGCTGGCTTATGTGGGGCTTAGGATATTTGATGGGTGTCTTAGTCACCGCTCTATTGCCATGGTAGGACGCCAGGGCCAAAAAAAACTTACAAAAGAAGTATTTAACTTGCTTACTTACAGCTTCAGAGACTTAGTTCATTATCATGGTGGGAATCCGATAGGCGTGGCCCTGGAGCCCTAATTGAGCGGTACATCCTGACGAGAGAGGTAGGCTCGAGGAGAGACACTGGGCCTGGTGTGGACTTTCAAATCTCAGCTCGCCCCCACAAACAGCTTCCTCCAACAGTACCTCACCTACTCCAACCATGCTATACTTGATAATCCTCTGAAACAATTCCACGCCCTGGTGACTAAGCAGTCCATATATACCCTATGGGGGGCATTCTTTTCTAAATCACCACAGTGGGGAGCCCCTAACAGATCTTAGACACAGGAACAGGAGAGTCTGGGTGGGGGATGGAGAACTGGTGGGAGAGTTAAAAATAGAACTGGGAATTGTGTAAAAACCAGGGAGGAGGTGATGGCTGCTAGCCCTGGGGTGAGGGGTGATTGGATTGACGGAATTGGCCATGTGAGGTCAGGCCACTTTGGGCAGCAAGAGAAGAGGAAGGCCATGAGCCTTCCCTACAGGATGCTATTGTTTTGATTTAATTACTTCAAAAATAACACTTCTCTTGCCCAAAGTTCTCTGTTCTCTAGAAATTAAGTGAAGCTGGTTTTGTTTGGCTGGTTGGTTTTGGTCCATTTTTATGAGTCTCTTGTACCTACCTTGGCCTTATGTGCTGGGAGGATGGATTTGAACTGATCCCGTTCACCACTGCCTGCACCAGGCCTGAGAAATTTTGTTGGGTTGCCTTGTTTCTTGCAGTGTTGGGTTCAGTTAGAGTCTTGTACATGCTGGGAAGTGCTTCACCACAGGTCTTTAGCTGGAGTTCAACACCAGCTTGAAGAATAAAAAAAAAGACAGATTTTCACTGTGTTGCTCAGGCAGACTTGGAGCTGCAATCCTCCTGCCTCAGCCTCCTGAATGCCTGGGTGATAAGCTTGACTCTTTTTTTTTTTCTTTTGAACGGCTGAGTGATATTTCATGACATGCATCTGTACTATAGTTCATTTAACCCATTGGTACCTATTGTCCCACCTTCAGGTCGACCAATATCTGTACCACATGCGTCTCTCAGATGAGACCCTTCTGGAGATTTCTAGGCGGTTCCGGAAGGAGATGGAGAAAGGGCTAGGAGCCACCACACACCCTACTGCTGCTGTGAAAATGCTGCCCACCTTTGTGAGGTCAACTCCGGATGGGACAGGTACTGTGCGTGCGTGCGTGCATGTTGGGATGAGAAGACTGCTCTAAGGATCCCTGGACTGAGGGTCTACTTCATTGTTCGGAACTAGCCTTGTTCAGGGGCTTCTGGTTTCCTTTAAGTCAGAGCATGCTGATGTAAACATTGGAGGCTGTGGGATGGGATGGCCATTTGACAGCTTGGACAGCCAGGGTCAGAACTCTTCTTTGTCAGCCTTCCCAGTGTACTGCTGACAGCCATTTGTTTTCTGTTTATGTGCTGAGCAAGGCTTCTTGGCTCAGTTTGGGTGTCCCCAGTCCTACATAGACAGCACACAGTGGTGGTGGTTAAAAATGACAGCTGTGGGTTGATGGGCACAGCTGTAGGCTGTAGAAGCCACTCTGGCCAGCCTGTACCCCATGTCAGTGTTTAGATTGTTTTATGAGCTCCACAAAAAAGCCCTATAAGTTCAAGTAAACTGGAAAAAAATGTGAAGAGCCATTGTATGTATCCCAGTATTCTTAAAAATATTTGCTTTATGTATATGAGTGTTTTGCCTGCTTGTATATCTGTACACCACATGTGTCTTCACACAGAGGCTAGAAGAGAGCAACAGATCCCTTGGAACTAAATTTACAGATGGTTAGGAGCTGCCATGTGGGTGCTGAAAATCGATTCCAGATCCTCAGGAGAAGCAGCCAGTGCTCTTAACTGCTGAGGCATCTCTGCAGCTCCTGAGGTGGAAATAAGAAGCTGTTGAGCTTTGTTTAATCTCCTGTTTGGATAATCTCTCTTATGATGCCACTAGGTGAGAGGTTTTTATTTTACTGATGGAGACTGATATTGGGAAGGTAGTTATTATACTAATGGAGATTGATATTAGGAAGGTGTATTATTTGACTTTCTGGGGAGAGGTGAGTAAACATCCACCCGGGTAGGTACCAACACAGACCAAAGAAATGATCTCCCCAAATCCAGCCTGGGGTGCACATTAGTTTATTGGGATCCCTTAGAGGAGCATGGGTGACTCAGACAGCTGCATGCCCACAAAGCCCACCCCAGCATGGGCGACCACTTATGAAAGCTGTGTCCCTACAGCTTCCTGCTCAGAATCTCCTTCCCATTGCTACTGTTTGCATAGTCTTAGGGGAGAGGCCCTTTGTATTTATGACTTCCTGGTCTCTCTAAGTCTAGTTAACCACCTGAGCCCTCTATATCCACCAAGACCCCTAAGTCTTACCAACCTCCAGGAAAGAACCTTTCAATTAAAGTTAATAGCCACACAGATGGGAAAGGGCTAGAATCTAGAAGGTCTAAAATGTAGTTTTTCTACTGTTGATATTGGTGGAGATGATGGAAATTGAGGGGTGTGAACAGATTCTTCATGCCCATGTTAGCTCCCCAGCACAGGATGGGGTGTCTGGGAGGCATAGTTATGGCCCTGGGGGTGGGCTGGGAGTATGTAATGGACAGGAGAGAGAAGATTTGAAGCCAATGCCAGAAGGTTGATCCTGCACAGTGGTTTTGGTGGCAGCATCCCAGGGAGTAGAAATGGAACTGAGCATTGTGTTTATTTGTCACAGGAACCATCTATGTTCTAGACCAGCAATTTTGAGGTACATGAAGGATAGGGGTGCTAGGATGAGCTCTTTATCTGGATATCAGGGAAGACAGTCCAAGCCATTGGAAGAATCTAGACGTGGAGTCAGAACCTGAGGGAGAATATCTTCTCTAAGACTCTAAGAAGTCAGGTGGCCAGTATGCTTTGAGTTCCACAGGATATGCAGGGTTCAGGCTGTGGAAGGCTGGTCCGGGTTGGTACCTGACCTTGAATCACTCACTGTGTGACCTTGAGGAACACCTTGTGAGAATCTCTGAGATCTGGTTTAATATGATTGTGTACAATTCCTAAAAACCTGGCCCTAGCACCAAGCACGTGTTCTTGTTCAGGGCCATTGTCTGAATGTGTGTGTTTTCCAGGCCTTTAAGGAGCCCCTTGAAGTATGTTTGTGTGTTGAGGGGAGCTGGGAGTTCTTCTGCTGTGCCCTCTAGACTGGCATATTTATCATTCCCCTTTCTCATTATGACTGGAAACCATGCCCATATCTTTGTTTCAATGTTATATATTCTGATAAATGTATTGACTTCTGAAGGACAGCCTGTATTTTGCTAAGAAAGCACCTCAAATGTTGAAGTACATATTATGAGCTAAGGACTAATCCTGAACATCTACATGTGTTAATTACCTTTTTTAAAGATTTATTTATTTTGGTATGTACGAATGTTTTGCTTACTTCCCCGTATGCCATGTGCATGCTAGGTGCTCTGGGAGGTCATAAGAGGGCATTGGTACACTGGAACTGGAGTTACAGACTGTGAGCCATCATGTGGGTACTGAGAATTGAATCTGGATTCTTTAAGAGAGCAGTCAGTGCTCAGAATTGCTGAACTACCTCTCCAGCTCCAATTCATTTACTTAAACAAAAATTTGTTTAAGTAAAAAACAAAAGATCTTGATCCCCTAAAAAAGATCTTAATCCTCATTTTTAGACTGTGAGCTTTGGATGGTCACATAGTTTGCCCAGGTTCGCACCACTAATGACAGGCTGAACCAGAAGTCAAAAATGAATATGCCAAAGTTATCAGAGGTGTGTGTGTGTGTGTGTGTGTGTGTGTGTGTGTGTGTGTGTGTGAGCTTGTGAGTGTCTGGCTCTGTGTATATAGCAAGTACTCCACTCAAAAGCTTTTGAAATAAGGTTGTGCTGGTGGTTTAGGTTGTATAACAGGCAAGTGGTGTATATGACAGTTCAGGTCTATACCTTGAAAGTGCCCATGTTCCAGTCAGTGTTGTTTATAATGCTACCACACGAAACACGTGTCTTTGTCTGAAGGAATACTGGACAACAGCTTATGTAAGTGAGCATACTTAAGTATAAATCTTACAACATAGTGAGTTCCTGGAAGACACATAAGACCCCTGGTCTTTGGATACAAATAAAACCCAAATCACCCAAAGCGTCCTTGCATTAGGGATGGCTACATCTATTCTGAAGTCATTGAGACTGTATGTACCAGTAACAACAAACAGATGGTCTTGTGATAAGGCATGCCTAGGGCCTCCATGGTAGGTACTCCACAGAAAAGGAAAGTTGATTTATAGAGAATAATCTCATAGCAAGCAGGTGGTAGTGCTGGGATTTTAACTCAGAGCCAGTGCTCAGCCCTGAAGCACAGCACCAATGGCATGTTATATTCTTTGTGTACTTCCCACATGCCTAGCACAATGCCTTCATTCTTCTTTTAGGAAGAAGTTTAATCCACAAAGTCCTCTTCAAGGTTCAGCCAGCCATCTGTGAAGCAGTGTTGTGCCAAGCTTCTGTGTCCTGCCTTTGAAGAGTGAGACTTGTCCCCAGGGAGATAAAGCTTACCCAGATGAGACAATTAGAGAGTGATACTGGGCCATATAGTGCAAGCCCAAGGTGAGATAAAGATACCAGCTTGGCGATAGGTTGTGTGGAAGCTGCTGAAGGCCCTTATCTTGGTTGCTGTGTATTATACCAACATCCATGCAGTGGAGGCCTGAGTCAACAGCTTGCGCACAGGCAAGTTAATAAGTGGGTTTATGTGATGCCAACAATCTAAGCAAAGATTGTACTGATAGCCTCTGTACATATGTTGGGTACTAGGTCAAACACCTGGTCATTTGTTGAATTAATTTTTTTGGTTTTATTTTTTTTAGATAGGGCCACATATAGCCCATATATAGCAGTTGTATTGATTTTTTTATTTTAGATAGGGCCACATATAGCCCATATATAGTAGTCCCCGGAGGCCAATGACATTAACTGCTGTGGGACAGATAGGAGCAGGTCCCTTTCTGGGGTGTAGAATTTGTGATAAGGTTAATTCAGAAACCGAATGTACAAATCTACTTGGGTATTGAGTGAATGACCTTGGAAGTCTGGCATTGAGTGACCAGGAAGGGTCCTATGTGTGAACCTAATGCAACAAAATAAGTTTTAACCATACACAGGACCAGCTTTTCCACTGAACGTTCCATTGCCTGTCTACCCTGGGTAATCCAATTAATGTGGGAGGCTGACCCCTTCCTCTGGCCCTAGAACCGAGACCCTCATGCTGCTTGGATGGGCTGTTGTATCTCTAGACCCACCCCCTACCACACCAAGTCTTGGGAAAACACAATCTGACCTTTGACAATGACATTTGCTAGATGCTGGTAGCCCCAGCTCTACGCTGTAGCTGCTTTTGACATGGCATATTTGGCATTATATAGTTACTCCAGAGCTGGGTCCTGACATGCTGACTTGACACCTAACCATGCCATGAACTTCACATGTGCTGATGCCCCGTTTTTCTCCATCTGGCAGCTCCATACTAAGTCTTGTTGCTGTGCCTGAAATGTATCCCTGTACAACTGTTTCCTGGTTGGGCTGCAGTCAGAGCAGGTGCGGAGCTTGGAGGAACTGTCTTTAATGCTCACTGTTGAGGCAACTAATGGCAGGGAAATATTTGATTCACAGACTCATAATGGATTTTTTTTTCTACTGTATGACCTAATTCAGTACCAGCAGCCTATAGGCAATGGTTAGGACCACAGTTTGCTCCAGCATGGGACAATGTGATTGACTTTTATCTTTATTTTTTTAATTTCATTTTTGTGTTTATTTTTTTTTTTAAGACCAAGTAGTTTTGGCTAGCCTGGAATATGCTATGTAAACCAGGCTGGTTTTGAACTCAGATCTGCCTCTGCGTCTTTAGCGCTGTCTGTCCCTTATTGTTAGTTATGTATGGTTTAGAGTATGAATTTGAGCTTATGAGTGCAGTGCCCTAGGAGGCCACAAGAGGGTGTCAAACTGCCTGGAGCTGCAGTTAAAGTAATTTGTGTTTAAACAATGGGAGCCAAACCCAAAAGCACGTAATTGGAAGAGCAGTATGTGCCCTTAACCACTGAGCCATCTTTATAACCCTCAGGTTTTTGCTTTTTAACTTTCAAAATAAGTTTTAACCAGATACTTTTTATATACAAATTACTGAACAATCATTTTAATAAAGTGAAAAGTAGAAAACACAAAGTTGATGTATCAAACAATTGTCCATTGCCCCCAGTTACTGACAGAATGAAGAGGGAGTTTATACATAGGCTAAGACATTGTAAACAGGCTATCGAAAATGGGCAGGGCCCGATGCTAAACTGGGGGCCTGAGTGAGCACCATCTTTTTTTTGACTCTTAAAATAGTGATTTTCAGCTGGGTATGGTGGCTCACACTTGTAATCATAGCACTTTGGGGTGATAAAGCAGGAGGGCTGCCATGAGGCCATCCTGGGCTACAGAGTGAGGCCTCACATCAAACATCTCAACAGAGGCCAGTGAGATGGCCTTACTTAGCTCAACAACTCCAGTTTAAGTCCTGGGGCTGGCATGGTGGAAGGAGAAGACAGACAGACAGACTCCCATACACTGTCCTCTAAAGGCCATATCCACCAGCATAGGTAAATATATGTAAAACAGAATAAAAAAATGTTTTGAAATGACCTCCACCTCTGTTTTTGGGGAATGCATTTCAATTCTAAATTTAAATGAATGGAATCATATGATGCAAAAACCTACAGAAGAAACAGAAACAGTGAGAAGAAATAACAGTGGAGATGAGGTTCAGGAGATGAGCTACTATTTAGTAGCTAACCCTTGCTACAGACAGATCTTACCATCTTCAAGCATGGCTAGGACTGTGGGAACTGTGTAGGATGCCCCTTGTTTAGAAGGGGTTCCCGGAATCCATCATTTCTAAGTGCTGTTGGGGCTTTGACGTCATGCTCCAGCCCCAGCCCTGAGCCAGGACACTGCAGCTTCAAAACGCTCTTAAAGAGCTCTGCCTGGGCTACTGTGTTGAGCTCTTGATGGGAGAAGCAGGTGGCAATCTATTTTCATTAGTGGCAAGTACCTAACAGTTGAAAATAGACCCTGCTGGAACATTCATCTGGCCCCTGTCCCTCAACCTTAGAAACAAAATAAGAACCCAGATGTCATCGGGTACCAGATCACCTGGTAGAAGTTTTTAAACCATTCTGGAGTGATGACTTGCTCAAATCTGTTATGGATGACATATTACCTCAGGTGACACTGGCTACCTATTTCAGATGGCTACCCAGCTGCCATTCAGTGACCAGTCTTTCCTGGTGACAGATGAGTTCCCTGGAGAAGTTGGAACCCTTTATCTCCCTGACCTTATGTATCTGATAAGAGTCAGACTGATAGTGGGCTGCTGGTTGTGTGGGACAGGAAGTGAGCCAGCAAACTTTGGCTGGAAGGAGCAGTTTTGCTCCCCCCACCCCCTGCACCAGTACCTGAGCTGTAGATGGAACTATTTTATGTGTATGAGTGTTTTGAAATGAAGAGCATCTTCCTTAGAGGCCTGAAGTGTCCTGTGAGGTGGGTCAGAGGTTTGGTGTGGTATAAGAGAGTACTGGTTTATTTTGCACATAGACAGCCCACATCAGCAAACCTCAGCAGGTTCTATTAGGTAGGGCTTGCCACTCTTCACCTCACTTGCCCTGATCCCTCCACTCAGGACGGGAGATCTAGTCTCCAAGAGATGAGCTTGGATTCCTGGTAGAGATGATGGTGTCTTTGCTTTTCTTTCTTGCTACTCTATGGCTTCCAGGAATCAGAGCCACAAAAGAGGAGGGTGTGGTCCTAAAGGACTGACATGGGTTTCGGAGTTGGAGCCTTGGCGTCAAACCCTAGCTCTTCACCCTTTTGTGACCTTAACCAAATGACTCAACTTTAGAGGCATCACTTCCTGACACTCGGCCCAACTCGAGGGTGCTGTTGCCTCCAGGTTTACACCCTTGGCATTGTAAGTGAAGAATTCCCTATTTGAGGGTTTATAGCTTTCCAGTGAGCAGCCTTGTTACTCATCATAGAAAAATCCCTTGACCAGGCAGCTGTGGATCTGAATATTTGCCGTGATCAAGGCATGTGCCACTAACTACTCTCAGCATATTTACTTTTTTATTGCACTTATTTGTTTATTGTGTGTGTGCACTTGTGTATTCTGGAATGCGTGCGTGCGTGCGTGCGTGCGTGCGTGCGTGCGTGCGTGCGTGCGTGCGTGCGTGCGTGCGTGCGTGCGTGCGTGCGTGTGTGTGTGTGTGTGTGTGTGTGTGTGTGTGTGTGTGTGTCACAGAGAGAGAATATGGAGGTCAGAAGAAAACTTCTCTCTCCTTCTATAATGTAGGTTCCCGGAATCAAACACAGGCTGTCAGACTTGGTGGCAGCCACCTTTTTATCCAGTGAGCCAACTCATTCTCTCACATTTTATTTTTCAAAAAGTGAAAGTTATGTTCCAGTGATAACAGCATGCTTGACAATAGGAAAAGTCACCCGACCTGATCTCATAAAACCCTTACAATTGCCCGTCAAACATCTTATTTAATGAGTGAACCATTAGGAAATAATTCAGTATGAGGTGATGTTATAGTAAGTTGCCTCAAAACCAGCTATAGTTACTTAGTATTCTCTTTAGATCCTACTGGGGTCTTTGCCTATAGGTTATCAAAAATCTTTTCAAAAGTATTCTCTTATGTATTACCTTAAAATTTATTTTATTTTATTTTGAGATAGGGTCTCTCTGTAACCCTGTCCCAGAACTCACTCTTTAGACCAGGCTGTCTTCAAACTCACAGAGATCTATTTGCCTCTACCTCTGAATTAAAGTTGTGAGCTACTATGCTTGACCTAAATTTTATTTTTATTCATTTGTATGTATATATGACTGCTTGTATGCATTTGTACTATGTAAATGCAGTGCCCTTGGATACTAGAAGAGTGTGTTTAGAACTAGAGATTTAGATGGGGGAAAGCAACCCAGTGTGGGTGCTGAGAGCCAACCCCAGGTTTTCTAGAAGAGCAGTGCTTTGTCTTCGCCCCCAAGCCATCTCTTCAACCCTGGCTGTGGGATTTCCTAAGAAATATCTTGCCCCATTGGACTAAACTCGGTATGTAGCTGAGGCTAACTCTTAAGTATTGGGTTGCAGGAGCGTATCGCCATGCTGGGCTAGGAAGCCATGTCTTCATGCATCAGAACCTTGCCCTGGCCCTATCAGAGTCCTACCGTGTGTTTACCCTTCACGGTCACAATCCATCACATGCTCCCGGGAACGATATCCTGTGATTTTGGAATGTCTTGGAAGTATCCCAAGGGAGGTAGGTAGGGCTTGAGCTATAGCTAGTGGTATGTTGATTCAGAGTGACGAAGAGTTCAAAGTTTCAGACCAAGGATAATGAAGGATGACAAGGACCCTGGTGTTGCACCAATGGCTGTCTGTGTGTCCATACATTCATGTATAACCTCACGAGTGCTGTGGGAAGTCAGCACTATAAGCTGTGAGTTCTATAGATGAGGGAACATGCCCAGAGAGACCCATAAGGTGCCCAGGCCACTGCTGAGCTCCTGAGTCCTGGCCACCGTGTACAAACTTTGTCAATTAATCCCCGCTCTGTGGGGAATGATCATGAGCCATATAGAGACTGGGCCTAGGAGATCTGGTCCCTCCATTGCCCTGTGAGAGCATCCATTGTAGGATTTCTGGAATCACTGTCTCATGTTCTGAACTCAGAGAGGGTTCGTTTCTTAGTCATGAGTCTGTGTGGAGGATGTGCTAAGGAGAGGAGTGTGTTCTGGAAAGAATGGTGAGCGTCTCTCAGTTTGTACCAGCGCTCTATTATTTACAGTTTTCTCTAGTACACTAGAAAACACAGCCAAATCACATTCCTGATGGAGCCATGCTGGGCTGAATCCAGCTGGGCTGGTCTTCATAACCAACCAGAGGCAGTGCCGGCCACCTCCGTCCCCCACGGTCACTGATTCAGCGGATCGTGTGTATCCCAGAGCTCAAAGTGCTGATGAGGCAGCTCACCCTTGATTTTCTCTTTCATCCCCCTGACAACCACCACATAGCGTTTCCTAGAATCTGGCTGAGGCCCCATGGCCGGTGGAGGTTCAGTACTCGAGTGTCTAGAAAAGTCATCTAAGGCCACGAGGAGGGGTGGACAGAGTCTCCCCCAGACCAGGCTGGCATTGCTTTAGTAAGCCTTTAGTGAACTGGTGTCTGGAATAGTGGCCATGCATTCCTTCCGAAGCCCTCTAGGGAATGGAAAATGTGTACCTGCGAGAGGAATGTTGAAGTCACCAGCGCTGATTCCAGTGGCTTATCCTGGAAAGGTGTCCATCATCTGTCTCCCTGGCCATTTGGAGTCTGGGAGACTTGTCTCAATGGATGTGAGACCGAGTTTGCCACAAGCCTTTGCTTACTATGTCTTAAGTTCTTGCTATAGTTCTGGATGATTCAAAAATTATTCAATCATGATAGTCCCGGAAAGTATGATGCCCCTATTTTGTAGACCAGGGGTCAAGAAACCAAATTCCATGTGCCTGGGTAAAGGAGGGTCTAGGTTAAGAAGTAGTCAGGCTTGGCTTCTCACATGAAAAGCTGGTTTCAGTAGGTGCTGCACCGAACTTTGTGTGTGTGGGTGAGTCCTGAGGAACCCCAGGTGGCTGATGCTTACCCCGAGGGTCTGCTTTGCATTTTAGAGACTATGGACACTGAATTCAGGAAGCTGGTAGGATGTAACCACTGGATGTGTGGGCATTTATTTGGAGAAGAGGGGCAAGATGATTAGGGAGCCCAGGGGACCTAGGCACAAATGAAATCCGTTGGTTTATTTAGTCAGAGAATGACTTTGACTGTCCCAACCAGATAAGAGCCTCAATGTTGACACTGAGTCTCTCCTTCCCGTACCAAGAAGGTGAGGGTAGCAGGAGGCTGGGGGAGGAAGCTACAGTAGGGTGGGTAATTTATTTGCTGGCTCTTGCAGGCTGCCACCCTGTGCCTCCCAACAGCCTCCTGTGTTATTGACCAGCATGTGAATACTTCCTGTCCCAGCTGCTAGTTCCTGGTGGGGTCAAGCCTACAGGCCCATCTGATTAGACGTTTTTTTCCTCAATGGAGGTGCTTCTTTTCAAATAACTCTAGTTTTAAGACATTGACAAGCCAACCAGGACACTTGGAATGCAAAAATGTCTCATTGTTCGTTCGTGTGAATTACAAAGTAATAAACATATCTTACCATTAAGAAAGCCAAACATAAAGCTGGGTGTGATGGGACATGACTATAATCCTTGGCCTCTGGAGGCAAGTCTGGGTTACATTGTGAGACTGTCTCAAAGAAAGAAAGAGCCAAATGTGTTTGAGAAAGGTGAAGCAATTGGCCACTCTCACCATGAGTGATTGGTGCTCATGGAGGGACTCTGGGTTTGAAGTCTTAACTGGTTTCCAGGAGGCAGTTTGATCTTGTCCCCAAATTGACAGTGTCCCTGCTTTGTCTATAGAGCATGGAGAGTTCCTGGCTTTGGACCTTGGAGGAACCAATTTCCGTGTGCTTCGAGTGAGGGTGACAGACAACGGCCTCCAGAGGGTGGAGATGGAGAACCAGATCTATGCCATCCCCGAGGACATCATGCGGGGCAGTGGAACCCAGGTACAGTCTTCCTATTGGGCGGCAGCTACCAATGCCTATGGAACATTCTGCACCTTCTCCCACCACAAGACAGTCACTAGGACATTCTGGATACTAGTCCAGCTGTAAGGTTTCCCATAGTGAGAGCCTTGACTAGCCCTGCCATATTTTGTGGCCAGAAGGCACTTGGATGGCTAGGAGGGTGGAGCTCTCAACAGTCCAATTAGACTTCTTCCACCAATCAGATCACTCCTTGGAAAGGAGTTTACATTGAGGTGAGGAAGTGAGGAAGACATTTTCAGATTGTTGTTTTAGGCCTGGCCCTTAGGGTCAGCCTGCATCCTTTGGAAGCCGGATACCTGGACTTGTGGGTATTTTAGTTCTGTTGAAGGTGTCTTGTGGTTGCTGTGTGGTGTCACAACACTGCCTGAACAATGGAAAAGTGTTTGCTGAAAAGATTAGGTCCTGTACTGGGACAACCTTGCTGTGTGATTCTGAGCGAATGGTAACACCTCACAGTACCCCAGTCTGTAGAGAGATGGTGGCAATTATGTGGCCAGTGCCACAGCTAGAAGGCACACACACTGCTGTTTGCTGTCTCTCTCTATGGGAATTAGCTCATTCTTCTTCAGATTTCCTTCCTGCCCTGTCCTCAGTCTCTGGCCAGCAATGACGTTGTTCTCCTTCATGAAGAATGTGGCCGGCCACCTTTCCTTCATGTTACCTGTGTCTTTTATTCTGGGCCCTACTCCCAGACGACAAATATTTGAGAAGCAAAGTCCGAGTGTCCCAGAAGTTTGGCTGTGGTTCTATGTCTTAACAATGTGCTTGACGATTCTCCCATCTCCAAAGACAGCTACTTTACTCTTTAACTATACGAAGGGCCCAGGTACCTCATGGTTCTGGCATCTTTTCCTTAAGATCCCGGCTAGGGCTTGGAACTCCAAGTTGACAGTTTCAGTGTGTCTGTCAACGCAGAAAAAAATCTATTCCAGGATCCAAGAAGTTAAAGTTTACTTTGAAATTTCTCAGACTGACAGAGCCAGGTACACATCTGTAATCCTAGTATATCAGAAGTTGAGCCCGGAGGATTCAGAGTTCAAAGCCAGCCTGGGCTATATATAGTGTGACATAATTTCCAAATGCAAATAATTACAATATGACATCTTATAATAAAAACATCTCAAACCATTGAGTTAGAAGACATAAGAAAATCATTTTTATTCTTTTTCTTTTCAGCTACTTCTATTGTGTATGTGTGTATGTGTATGTATGTGTGTGATGTAAAGATCAGAGGACAATTTGAGACTGTCAGAGTTGGTGGCAAATGTCATCTCACCAGACCAGTTTAAATATTTTAATTAAAGGAAAAGAAAACAATGGATTTTTTAAAATGCAATTTTATTAGATAAAAGCTAAACCATTAAACCTCAGACTTGCAAAGGTAAATCTGCCTGTTCGGGGTGAAGTCTGTCTTTTGGTCATTGACTTTGGCTCAGTGACCATGATGTCTCCTTCCCCCTCAGCCTCCTGATCACACATTGCCACACCCTGCTGGGGTTTGTGAGGTGTATCTCAGGTGAGGAGGAGTGAGCTGGTCCTCATGTCAATAAGGAAAAGGAAGTGTTAGGAGCATGGGCTATGAGGCTTATGACCTTTGAGCCTTTTTATGGCAGGAAAGTGTTGACTTTTCCAGCATCCTATCCTGATCCTCATACAGCAGGAAGACAGAGTTAGTCTCCAGTTCAAGGGAGCAATCATCTTTTCTCTTTCTTCTTCTAGAAGGTTCTTCTTTTGATCTTGACATCAAACCAGAACTTTTTGCAATGGATTTGCCCCGTGCAAAGCTATGAGTCAGCTGAAAAGCTGAAAATGGGATTGACCAGCTGGATTTAGTTTAACTTGATGACAGGCTCTCAAGAGGTAGCCCAGGCTGGCCATAAAGTTTCCATTTTCCTGTCTAAGCCTCCTGAGTGCAAGGACTTTATTCTTGCCTTCTGTAGGGAAGGCTGCTGGGTAAGGAACAGTAGTCAGGGCTGGGGACTGGTTGGACATCTTGGTCCCCACCATGGATAAAGTCCCCTCCAATTCCCATGATTCTGCATGACTTTTATTTGGAGAAAATACTCACCCTAAAGCCTGGGGCTTGAACCCAGTGGCAGAGCACTTCTTTACATGTACTCCATATTTGTTTTGGCATGAGCAGAGCTTGCTGCTTTCTAGAAGCCCTATTTGTATGTTAAAGTTTCAGCTAGCTCAAGGGAAGATGACCTGTCTCAGCCCATGACCCTCTGGGTGACAGAGCCCCGTCCTCTCCTGTCCAATTGCCTTGAATTGGAAGTTCGGAGTTCAGCATCAGCTGTGGTTACCCTTGCTCACGTGAAACAGATGGACAGGATCCACGTGGGAGTTCAGTGCTGGCCGGTTCCTCCTAGATTAGGCTGGCTTCCTTCCTGACTCCACACCTGCTCATCACCCCAGACATCAGGGAGCTAGTGGGCTTTGGTAACCCCTATGCCTTATTGAAATCCTCTTCAGGATTCCTGAATGGACTTGTTAAGAGATGGCTGGGTCTCCCAGAGGAGTATGGGAAGGGTGAAGGACAACATGGAGTAGCTTTCTTGCCATCATGTGGGTCCCAGGAATTGAACTCAGGTCACATGCTTGGCACCAGGTGCCTTAACTGTGAGCCATTTTGTCAGCCCCTTCACCTCCCCTGCTTCCTTGACTTTTAGATGTTACCACACAGCCCTCTTGACCTCTCCCTGTTCTGTTCAGCCCCTTCTGCCTCTGTTTATTTTTTATATCACATGGCCCCTGGCCTCCGTCTCTCAACATTTGGAGAGCTACCAGCTTCTCACTGGGGTGCTGAGTAGGTGAGAAGAGCATTATTCAGTTTGGGGGCTCTGGCCTACCTGTAAGCCTGCCTTACCAGGACTGTACCTCTCTACAAGGTGCAGCGGCTGTGTGGGTCCTCCTCAGAGGCATCATTGCCCTGGCTTTCATTTTGAAACTAGAAAACAAAAAAGTAGGGACTGTGGAAATGACTTGGTGGTTAAGAGCAATTGCTGCTTTATCAGGGGATAAGAAATTGAATCCCAGGATCCACATCAGGCAACATACGACATCTGTAACTCTAGTTCTATGGGATTGGACACTCTCTCTGGCCTCCCTGGGCAGACAAACACACATTCATACACAGATAAAAAATAAAGTAGAATAAGATAAACAACAACACCAAAAGTAACTTCTTTGAATTGCACCTAAGGAATTGGTTTTCTATTACAAAGGAAAACTACAAAGTGTGCTCATTTTTGTTGAGTTGGTCATAGCGAGCCGAAGGAAAGTATCCTGTCCCTCCCCCGTCAAGAGTCAGGGCGTCGAAGCACTTCTTGGCAGTGAGATGGTGGGAATCTTCTATTATGGGAAGATGAGCCAGACTTGGTGGCCAGCAGAAGATGCATTGTCCTCAGGGCGTATGTGGACTTCCGGATAACTACTACTTCCCCTGACTTACGGGTTTTTCTGACTGAGATTCATGTAAACACTTAAGTGGAAGATTCTATCTAACAAACACTAATTAGCATTATGCCTTTGTGCACCCTGAGTGACTGAGTCCAGATGTCATTTCATTTTAACAGAAGAGCAAATGATCCCATAAGGTCTATTGGGGTTTTTGTTTGTTTTTAATGAGTTAACTTGTTGCTGTAACAAAAGTTACATTAGAAAGGCAGGGTTTATTTTGACTTAAGGATACATTCTTTTTTTAAAAAATTATTTATTTATTTTTATTTTATGTACAGTGGTGTTTTGCCCTGAAGCTAGAGTTACAGACAATTGTGAGCTGCCCTGTGGGTGCTGGGAATTGAACTTGGGTCTTTTGGAAGAGCACTCAGTGCTCTTACCCACTGAGTCATCTGTTCAGCCCCAAGGATACATTCTATCATGGCAGCATGGCAGGAAGAGAGTCTGAGGTACTGGTTACACTGTGTCCTAGTCAGGGAGTAGAAAGATAGATGGACGCTGATGCTCAGCATACTCCTTCCACAGGACCCCAGCCTTGGGAAGGATGTCACCCACATTTGGGGTAGATCTTCCTACCTCAATGAACCTAGCCTAGATACCCACTCACAGGCATGCCTAGAGGTTTGTCTTGGGTCATGCCAGATTGAGTCAGATTGTCAAATCAATATAAACCGTCACACTGGGTCCATCTTTCCCTCTGTTATCCTACCTCCCTGCTCACTTCCTGTTTGTGTTCTTAGCTGTTTGACCACATTGCTGAGTGCCTGGCCAACTTCATGGACAAGCTACAAATCAAAGCGAAGAAGCTCCCACTGGGTTTCACCTTCTCGTTCCCCTGCCACCAGACGAAACTCGATGAGGTATGGCAGGCAGGCTGAGATGCTTTTGGCGGCATCCGGGCTTGGGGTTGGGAGGGCGATTTGAACCATTACCAAATGGTGGTGGCAGAGTCACTGAAGGCTTTTGCATATGAGCTTTCAGTATTGAGACTTAGGTCCTTCTGGGAACCTGTATGTATGTGTAGGCGTAGAGGATGATGATGAAATATGAAAGGCAGAGGTGTTCTGTCACCCCCTCCCCCCCACACACGTTAAGATCTCTCTTGATCTAAAGCGCTATGAGAAAGGCTCGTGGGTGAAACAAAGACACCTGAGAGGCTTGGAATGTACTCATCTGGTAGAGTGTGTGCCTAGCACATAAAGTGCCTTGGGTACCATCTCCAGAACCGCATAAACTGGCTACCATAGTTTGATGATGAAAACTCATGTTTGTACTCTCTTGTCCTGATCCTTCTGGGGAGCTGAGTCTCCTTCCTTCTGGCTAGTCAGAAGACAGTGTTCAAGTTTAATCGTGACTTTAGCCCTGAGGCATAGAGGGTTCTGCTGAGCACTGTTGGAATGTCACTGTTTCAATTGTAGGAAATAATCACTCATTGGTCTTCTTCTAGAGTTTCTTGGTCTCATGGACAAAGGGCTTCAAGTCCAGTGGCGTGGAAGGCAGAGATGTGGTGGATCTGATCCGGAAGGCTATCCGGCGCAGAGGGGTGAGTGAAGATGGGAGGGAGCTCCTGGTCTGCAGGCTATCAGGGCCACTCTGAAATCTTTCCATCTGTCCTTGGGACATGCTGGTTTTGTAGGACTCAAGGAGATAAGTGTTCTGATCCCTGCCCTGTCACTCAGTGGTTTTTGTGTGTAACCAGATGCCTTTGGGGTTTTGAGATTTACTTGATGGGCAGTAACTCTGGCCTTGGTGTAAGAGATACCCTTCAGTCTTTAACCTGAGAACTCACTGTCAAGTAGGAACATTGGCATGATTGACAGGAGGGCTGGATGGGACAGAGAGGTCTGTTGCTTGTGTCTGGACAACGAGGGCTCAGCCCTTGCTGCTGTCTGAGAAACTGTCCTTACTGAAGACAGATGGCGAACACGTGGAGGGAGATCTGCACCCCTAGCCATCTCACTTGCATGGTGCATCTTGTTTTCTCCATCTGTATGCCTCCTGTCTGTCTCCTCCTTTGATGATGAAGTTCCTTTGATCCTCTACAGGACTTTGACATTGACATTGTGGCTGTGGTGAATGACACAGTTGGGACCATGATGACCTGTGGTTATGATGATCAGAACTGTGAGATTGGTCTCATTGTGGGTGAGTGAGGCCCTGGTGTGAAAGCCAATGCTGTTGGGTGGATGGGGTTAGGGGGTGGATGAGAGGGAGGAAGGAATTCTTAGCCTGGGTGTTTTCTCCTACTTTGTAAAAATAATGGTACAGCTACTTTGGGCCAAGCCAAGCAGTGTAGTGTCCTAGAGGCCTGGTCCATGCTTTGTGTTGTCCCAGGAGGCTGCAGTAAAGCATCTCAGCCCCTAGGCAGCCTTAGACAGCTGTGAAGAGGGAGGCAGGTGGGAGAGGATAATACGTGTAGGCTCTGAACAAGCCGTTCCTTCCTTTGACCAGGTACTGGCAGTAATGCCTGCTACATGGAGGAGATGCGTCACATTGACATGGTAGAGGGTGATGAGGGACGGATGTGCATCAACATGGAGTGGGGGGCCTTTGGGGATGACGGAACGCTCAATGACGTTCGCACCGAGTTTGACCGAGAAATCGACATGGGCTCGCTGAACCCTGGGAAGCAGCTGTAAGTGGGCTCTTCCTGCGGGTGGTGGGTAGGGTGTGGGGCTGAGGTGGGAACTGATACATGAAGAGTGTTTCCATGCTTTTGTATTGTCCCCAAAGGGTTGTGACTGCCCATGCTCATTATGGGACTGTTTGTGATCGTAAGTCACCAAGGGGGTTTAAAAGAGGGAAGCAGATAAAAACATACTGCCTTTCAAGATGGTCACTTTTTTTGTCTTGGGTTCTTCCCAAGATAGAATCTTGGTGAGCAATAGTTCTCCCTTAGCCCCCATGTGCTGGAATCGAATGTATGCTGCACAGAAAGGCCAATTTGGAAGGTCATTCCAAGTGTTATCAACTATCCTTACCATCTACATGCCTATTGTCTATAGACAGTAAACCACATGAGAAAAATGATGAGGTTTGTAGCTTTCACTGGAGTGGTGTGTGTGTGTGTGTTGAGGTGAGGTTCCAGTACTTGCTTTTATTTGATGGTGGGACTTGAACCCAGGCACATACTCTACCAACTGAGCTACATCCCTAGCCTTGTTTTGTTCGAGACATAGTCTGACACTGAGTCCTTGGATGGCCTGAAGCCGACTATGTGAACCCAAGTCAACCACAAACTCACAAACTCATTTGCCTCTGCTTCTTAAGTGATGGGATTAAGGATCTGTGCTGCTGCCCAGTGTTGATTTTTTTTTTTTTTTAATTGTTGCTTGCTCAGAGAGCCCCAGGGCTTTCTGCCTTTATTCATGCTAGACCTCTGGACCAGCTGTGTCCTGGGGAAAATTGGAGGAAGCTGGGGATTCTGTATGCTCCAGGCTTAGCTTTTTATTCCTTTTGACTTTTTAAAAGAAGACTTTGTATTTTTCTTTCCTTCTTTTTAAATTAAGTGTATTCATTTTATGTGTAAGTGTTTTGCTTGCATGTGTGTATGTGTATCACATTTGCACTTGGTGACTGGAGATCCAAAGAGGACATCAGATCCCCTGGAAGTGGAGTTACTGCCACGTGGGTGCTGGGAATCCAATCCCGGTCCTCTGCAAGAGCAGCCAGTGCTCTTCACCAATGAGCCGTCTCTCCAGCTCTACTTTTGACTCTTACACAACCTTATTTTGTTCTTGAATTTGCTAAACTTCTCTGTTAAGGATCTTGAAATAGGGTTGGCTGCTGCAAGGCCTGAAAGGCAGTTGCAAAACCTTTTTGAGCAATGTACCATTTCTGTGGTCATCTTGGTATTATGTGTTAGAAAAACTTTCAGTTCTGATCTCTATTTGAACAGAAAGCCTCAAAAACCCAGCTCTACACTGGGGAGGAGGTGGTAGCCTTTAAGTCACAGGTTTATCTCCATATTGAAATGTCAGTCTGTGCACTTGGACTGTTTTGGGGGACATCTGGTTGTGTCTGCTGTGAGTGCTGGTTTATTGGCTGAAAAGCTATTTACTTGGTGCCTGCTTCCCTTATTGGGGCATACCCATGTCACTGTGAAGAGCCATGTGTCCTTGGAAGTGTCCACAGATAAACTGATGAACAATACTGGCTAATCCATAGATGACTTGGGAAGGCATCTTCCACATTGTTGGCTGGGGTGACCCTGAAGTCATGCTAGACAACTTCATGTGAAGAGCCATTGATGGGGAGTACCTCATCAGCTTCCCTGGAGCCAGCTTTATTGATAGTGAGATGTAGACATTTGAATTTAAAAGTGTTGAACTAAGGCCAGGCTGCTACTCAGGCTGGGGTCTATTTTGAAGCTTTGGGTTTTGGTTTTTGAGACAGTCTCATGCAGCCCAAGCTGGCTTTGGACTCACTATCTGGGCTGACTTTTTTTTTTTAAGATTTATTTTTATTTTATGTGTATAAAGTGATTTCTTTTGCATGTATTTATCTGCACTATATGCATGCATTCCTATGCTGGGGGAGCCAGAAGAGGGTGCAGGATCCCCTGAAACTAGAAATACATGTAGTCACGGGTGTGGGTAATTCTATCTTAGATCTTCAGCAAGAGCAGAACCCACTCTTAACCAAAGAACTGTTGGTTTCTAATTTTCTTTTTCTTTTTTTTTTTTTTTTTTTTAAAAAAAACACTTTTATTTATTTATTTGCCTTGGTGTTTGCCTGGAACTGGAACTACAGACAGTTGTTAGCTGCCATGTGGGTGCTGGGAATCGAACCCAGGTCCTCTGGAAGAGCAGACGGCGCTCTTAACCACTGAACCATCTCTCCAGCCCCGGTTTCTAATTTTCTTCTCTCTTTCTCTCCCTCCCCTCTCCCCCCTCTCTTTTCCTTTTTTCTCTTTCTTTCCTTTTCCTCACTGTGTAGCCTAGGCTAGCCTGAAGTTTTGATCCTCTTGCCCAAAAGCTGGCATTGCTGATGTCTGAAGCCACACTGCCAGCTCTTCTTTAGCTTTATCCAGTTTGAGCAAGTCACATCTTGTTGATTGAGAACCTGGCTTTCAACTTCTGCTAAGTGCTGTTCTATGTCATACCCCTGCTGGGCCTCCTGGGTGGTGTGGCCCATCCTAGTTAGTACACATCATGACTCCTTTCTGAGACATCAAGAGGCTTGCTTTACCGAAAAGATAATCCCTAAGGATTAGTTTCATCTGTCATGTGCTCCTAGGGCAAAAGTGCAATCTAAAGAAAACAGTGCCACCTAGTGGTGGAAAATCAAACTACTGGACTTCGATCTTCTCAAGCTGTTTTCTCCCATTGACGCTTCTTTCCTTGTCTCCTGTACCCTAGACGGTCTCATGTTAACCCCAGATTCTTGAGCTCTTTATTTGCTCTGGAACTTTACCCCAACCTCCGCCCAGGTGATAATAATATCACCCCATTTTCTTGAGAATCCACAAATTTTGGAAGGCAGTGTTTGTGTATGAGCAGGAAGATTCTCACTAAGACAGAACTCATTAGAGCAACTTAGTTTCCTATTGGGATTCTATTTTTAAAAAGTAACATTGTTACCACTATTTTTTTTTCCTTGAGTCAGCATCTCACCAGACTGGGTTGAAACTTGTTTACACTGACCTCAAATCTTAACAGTTCTTTTGTCGAGGCCCCTAAGTGCTGACTAGTGTGAGCCACCATGACAGGCATTATGATTTTATTCTAGGACAGCATTTTCTTGCTTAGTGTAGTATAGTGTCCCTGTAACCCTCGTACTTGGGAGGCTAAGGAAAGAAAATTGCCTTGAATTTAAGGCCAGCCTGGATTACAATGTGAGACCTGTCTCAAGGGCAAAGCAGAAACTGTACCTCCAGCAAAAGCAGTTTTTATTCTTATTTTGATTAGGATAATAGTAAATAATTTTGTTGCTGTTTGAGATGGGGTCACCTAGTCTGGCCTTGAACTTCTGAATCTCCTACCTCCATCCCCCAAGTGCTGGTATTTTAAGTGGACCACCATACCTGGCTCTGAGTTGAATTTTAAATAATCACTCTCTGGGTAACTTAAGTTACCTGAGATTCTGTTCCAGAATATTCCATACTTCCTATGCTTCACTGGGTTGCTTAATGAACCCATTCATTTTATGGAAGGTTGGCTGGTCCTTTATGTTATATCTCTTGGGTTGTTGTATTTGTATGGCTGTACCCTGTAAGTCTAAGTGAATCCTCAATCTTTGACTTCTAAAGCATGCTGAGGTCTTCTGTCTGCCAGCCTCTGAAGGAGGGATGGCATACATCTGTTCATGGACCACCACTCGTCTGTCTCTGCAGGTTCGAGAAGATGATCAGCGGGATGTACATGGGGGAGCTGGTCCGGCTCATCCTGGTGAAGATGGCCAAGGAAGGTCTATTGTTCCAGGGGAAGCTCAGCCCGGAACTCCTCACCACTGGCTCCTTTGAGACCAAGGACGTATCAGATATTGAAGAGTAAGTGTTGGACTCTCTGCCCCTTTGCTTACTAAGTCTCAGTGATTTGAGCAGGAACTGGGGAGGGAAATGAGGGGGTTGACTTTGTGTGTGTGTATTTGTGTCTGTGTGTGAATGTGTGTGCTATAGGTCAGTTCTTGTATGTTCTGCAGGCTGTCTAACTTTAATACTTTCTCATGGGCCTGGAATTTACCAAGTAGGCTAGGCTGAGCTCTCGAATCCAACTGTCTCCCCTCTTTAGTACTTAGAGACATATCACGTCTTTTTATGTGAACTGTGGGGATTGAACTCAGTTTCCCCACTGAGCTATCCCTTCAGCCAGGCCTTGGGGATTTTAAGTAGGAGGGCAAGGGGACCATTGCAGGTGTCCTGGGGTGGCCCTTTGACTTCATTTACCAGTCTCTACGTCTACTAATGTATGACACCACTGAGATGACTCAGGATGTTGGGGGCCATTGGTATCCAAGTGTAGAGACTTGGGATGCTGCTCTGGGTTTGATGCTGGAGACATCCAAGTGGTCCTCACTTGCTGCATCTGCCTCCCATCCCTTCCCTTGAGCCTGAACATTTCATTTCTCATGGGCCATTCTTAAAAAATGATTCGGGTCTGACCCCAGTTTTTACACTAGGAAAAAAGTCATCTTTGGATGCTACTCTGTTGTATTAAAACACGGACCAAAGGCGACTTGGAGAGGAAAGGGTTTGTTTGGCTTATACTTCCAGGTCATAGTTCATCATCACAGTGGGAGGTCAGAGCTGGAACTCCAGCAGGAACTTGAAATAGAAACCATATAGGAACACTGCTTGCTGGTTTGTTGCATGGCTCAGCGAGCTTCCTTATTTATTCCGAGACCTGGTACCAGCCCAGGAATGGTACTTCTCACAGTGGGCTGAGCCCTCCATTAATTAAAAATCAAAACAGTTCCCAATAGACTTGTCCACAGGCCAATCTGATCTAGGCAATTCCGCATCCTCTTAGATGACTGTGGACTGTTTGAAGCTGATCATTCAGGTTAACTAGGACAGATTTCCATAGATAAACTTATAGCCTGGTAGGGATGGGAGCATTAAGCCATCCCAAGAATTACATCTATACTTATATTTCTAGGGCCTTATAGTTTCAGGGACATGATGGAGAAAGCAGTTTTAGTGCCAAAGCAGGGCAGTGAAATAGTTCAAAACACTTTGCTAATTAGGACCATTAGAGTGATTTTGCCTTCTCTTTATTAAGTCCAAAGTGAGGTGAGGCCCTGTATTTTAGTTTCATACGACTACTCAAGTCTCCTTGACCCTAGCTCCAGGCACAGGCTGACTTGCTTTTCTAAGAGTAACAGGTGGGTTCCATCCTGGATTGGAGTAGTCAAAGGTAGCCGGCAGCTGACTCACCATTCATCTACTTTGAGGGAAACAGAGAGCAGGAACCCACACACTCACTCAGCATTTGCAGCAGGGTCTTGTCTTCATAAGGCACACACAGAGGAGTCACTGGTTTTTTTCTTATGGAAGATAAAAGGACACCTACAGAAGTGAGAACTCCCTCTGTTCTCTCTCCTCTCTCTCTCTCTCTCTCTCTCTCTCTCTCTCTCTCTCTCTCTCTCTCTCTCTCTCTCTCTCTGTGTGTGTGTGTGTGTGTGTGTGTGGCGGGGCATCTGGGAGAGGAGCCTCGGAATTGCTGGGTGTTGTGCTGGAGGAATCGGCCCTCCTTAGCCAGCCCACACCCCCTCCAGGTAGTCACAGTGAGTTAGACACTGCTCACTGCCTTATCTGTTTTCCAGTGATAAGAACGGAATACAGAAGGCTTACCAGATCCTGGTACGTCTGGGTCTGAGTCCATTGCAGGAGGATTGTGTGGCCACACACCGAATCTGCCAGATCGTGTCCACGCGCTCGGCCAGCCTGTGCGCAGCTACCCTGGCTGCCGTTCTCTGGCGCATCAAGGAGAACAAGGGTGAGGAGCGCCTTCGCTCCACCATCGGCGTTGACGGCTCAGTCTACAAGAAACATCCCCAGTGAGTGAGCAGCTTGGGACGGGAAACAATGGAGTCCCCTAGAGTCTTCATGAGCCAGCTCTGTATTGTTTTCGTAGAGCATGAGTTCCCAGTGGGCACTGTTGGTATGGGTGGAGTTGATTTCAAAGGCAGCTGATGGTTTTGCCCTCTGTTCAGAGCTCCTGGTTGCTGAATACTCCTGGCTTGTCTCTTCCTCCATGCATGTTTCTTCTTTGGCTGGATCAAGTCTGTGGAGATAGGCTCTGGTATAGCTCCAGGTTGGCCTCAATCTGTGGCCATTGATGATGAGCTTACATTTCTGATCCTCTTGTCTCCACCGCTAAAATTCTGGCATTACAGGCCTGTGCCACCTTCATATGGTGGAGGATTGAATGCTTTGTGCAGCGTAGGGAAGCACATTGCCACCCAGACATCATCCCCAGCTGCCCCATCTTTTTTATGAGCTACTGTTTTTATTCATTATTCTTGTATTATTCTGGTTGGTTCATGTGGGTAACACATCCTCAGCTACTGGCCACTGCAGCCCTGAAGACTGATGTTGAATTGTTTCTGCCCAACCCATGTTCCTTTAGGTGTATATTCCAAATTGTTCATATTTTAACTGGGACCCAGAAGATCTCTCTCTCTCTCTCTCTCTCTCTCTCTCTCTCTCTCTCTCTCTTGTACTCACTTAGTTTCCCATCATTTTCTTGGTGTGAGTGCCAAGTCAGGGCACCTTTAACTGAATAGGTGCTGCCAAAACCTCTGGCCCTGAGACACCCCCGCCCCACCCCCGCTTTCCCAGCCATGGGCAATAGAAACATGAATCACCTAGGACTGCAGTAAAGAGACTGCTTCTGGCTCAGAAGTTCCAGGGTGAGGTTGACTCTTACAGCGAACAGCCATATGGTCAGCTGTCCGTATGGCTGTAGGGACCACCACCTAAGGGCTGTCTGCTTGCTAAACAGTCTGACTCCAGGTGTTCAGATGCCTTTGAGATCACTGGCAGGAATTGGGGGAGAAAAGAGTAAGGCCAAAGTCTAGAAGAAAGCTTTTTTTTAAAAAAAAAAGTTGTTGAGTGTTTCTCAAATGAGCTGGACCTCTGGGGCAGGTGGCATCGGAAGCACCTGATTCTAGTGGGTTACCCTAGCAGAGGCTGGCTCCATCTGCCAAGCAGAGAAGCTGTGGCCTGTTCCATGAGAAAGAGTGAGTCTCATGTGATTGCATATGGCGGCCATAGCTTTAGAAGAGCCAGCGGTCATCACTGGATACGGGGCTTTTGTACAATAACCCTAAGATGAGGGAAAATGGAAAAGAAGAGACATGGACACCATATGCTTCTGTAGGGGCCCCTGGCTTGGGACTGAGGTGGAAGCTGCTGTGCAGCCGTTTATACCGCTGTAACCATGGATACCTGTCCCTTACTCTGTGTATCACTACAGTTTTGCCAAACGTCTTCACAAGGCAGTGAGGAGGCTGGTACCCGACTGTGACGTTCGCTTCCTCCGGTCTGAGGATGGCAGCGGCAAAGGGGCTGCTATGGTGACAGCTGTGGCTTACCGGCTGGCTGACCAACACCGGGCCCGCCAGAAGACCCTGGAGTCTCTGAAGCTGAGCCACGAGCAGCTGCTGGAGGTCAAAAGGAGGATGAAGGTGGAAATGGAGCGAGGTCTGAGCAAGGAGACACATGCTGTTGCTCCTGTGAAGATGCTGCCCACTTATGTGTGTGCCACTCCAGATGGTACAGGTACATAGCACGGGTGCCCTCAGCTCACCTGCTGGGGTTTGTCCTGCTAGTGACATTAGTCATGGACCTTTGTTTCAAGATTCATTTAAAATTTTGTGCCTGCATGCATGCGTAAGCTGGTTGAGTCCACTGGACAGTACCTGGTCCCCTGGAGGTGGAGTTGCAGGCAGTTGTGAAACTCCTAATGTGGGTGCTAGGAAATGAACTCATGACCTGCAAGAAAAATAACTGCTCTTAACTGTTAAATTATCTCTCCAGCCCCATTTATTTTACTCTTTGAAATGAGTCTTGTGTGGCTAATCCAGGATGACCTTGAATACCTGTGCTAGGATTATTGGTATAAGCCAAGGCATGGACCAATTTTGTTAAAAAATTGCTATTTGGCAGAGAACTGAGGCTGAGAGATATTAAGAACTTGCTCAGATTTATACACACTGACATTTAGGAATCTGGGGTTGAGAGCCAACTCTCAAATACTTAGTTTGGGTCTATATGTATTTCTTTCCTGGCCTCATACAGAAAGTTTTGGATCTATGATGTTGGCACAGGCTCCAGAAGAAACTAGGGTTTAGTCCCTCCTAGAGATGTGGTCTTGTCCTGTCCAAACACATCTTCAAGATCACCTGTAAGAGGGGAACAAAATGAGTTGGTGAACTCACAGAGTAGCTGAATACCTGAAACTCCTGCCTCTCCATCTAGGCATGCCACAGGGCACTCTCTTCCAGAATCTACTATGCTAGTAGGGTACCTTTTAACATTTGTCTTGGTTCAGATGTTACATTTACATAGTTTTAATCATACTGTGTTGTCATACCAGATATTCTAAAGAACTGACTTCTGTGCGCAGGTGGATCCTTTTGGATCTGGTCCTGAGCATCTTCCTTTCTTACTGCTAGGTGGCGCTCACGCTCCATCTTCCCCCTAACGAAGAGCTGGGGTATAAACTTTTATTCTCTGTCACCACAACTTATTACCACCTGGGTTCATTTTTCCAGAGAAAGGAGACTTTCTGGCCTTGGATCTTGGAGGAACAAATTTCCGGGTCTTGCTAGTGCGTGTGCGTAATGGGAAGCGGAGAGGCGTGGAGATGCATAATAAGATCTACTCCATCCCGCAGGAGGTCATGCACGGCACTGGAGAAGAGGTGAGGCTCGGAGCAGGAAAGAAAATAGGTGACACACTAGGGGGTGGAGTATCATGATTAGGTGAGCTTCTGGGAGAATCTAGTGGCCTTCCAACTTCAAAGACCGCCCCTTTCCCTGCTCACCGCTAGCTTGGGGTTCAGGGGTTCAGGGCCCTGGCAGAGTTGCTCCTCTGCTTGCGTTTCTCTTGGTGGAATATTTGGGGGCATCCCCTTATGACCAGGGTCCCTCCCTCAATGTCCTTTCTTTCTACAGCTCTTTGACCATATTGTCCAGTGCATCGCAGACTTCCTTGAGTACATGGGCATGAAGGGCGTGTCTCTGCCACTGGGTTTCACCTTCTCCTTCCCTTGCCAGCAGAATAGCCTGGACCAGGTAATGCTGCCTTCTGGGAGGGCTCCCCTGTGGGCTTCTGCTCTACACTGACTCCAGTGTACAGGGAAAGAGTATGAGTGACCTTGGGTGGGGACCTTGGTGGAACGCCACAGCAATGGGTGTCCTCTTGGTTGCAACTATGTGATAATATTAACAATCAAAAGTATTAGCTAATATTTTAAAATTTAATTTATTTGTGTGTTGGGGTGCCACATGTATGTTCAAGTAGGGGTATCCACCTTGTTTTTGAGACAAAGTCTCTCATTAGCCTGGAGCTCACTAATTATGCCAGGCTGTCTAGCCATTAAACCTTAGGGCTCCTCCAGTTTCCAACTCTCCAGCGTTTTACATGGTTTCTGGATATCGAGCTCAGGTCCTTGTGCATCTAAGTAGATGCTACCTTTCGTGTCAACACATGTACAATCTTAGTACTTTTATCAGGAAAACCTGACACTGTTCCTATCAGGATTGTAAGATCTTAGATAATAGCTGAATTTTTCTGGGATCTGTGGGGCTCATGTGTTAAGCCTAGAATTGTAAAAATAGAGTACACAAAGCAAAAACCTGCTGTGGCCATTGACTCTGACACCCTTTTCGGTGAGGCTTCAGTAGATGTTAAGAAGCTCTGGGAGATCAAAGATATCTGGCCATATTTATTCACCATTGGCTTTGGGAAAGTCTCCTTGCCTGTTGAAGCCCAGGGTTGTCTTATTTTGACCATCTGAAATGAGGTTATGAACATTTTTGCCAGAGGCACAAAGCTCACCTGGAGATATGGGAGATGGGTAGAGGAGACAAGTGTGCCTTTGTTTGCGTGTAGGTGTATAAGCCAGGCCTCCACGGGGCCATTGTGTTCTGAATCTCTTGGGATCTGATCACAGTATGACACATCCAGGTTTATGGAGTACCAAAGTGATGGACACATCCCATGAGCTTGGAGACGCTGTGCATGTGGGTGTCATGGTTCTATCCTTTTGGGAAGGGGATTTGAGGGTGCTGGTTTGTTCTGGCTGGTATAGTATCAGGAGTGACAGAGAGCAAAACCTTTCTCCCATGTGCAAAGGCAGTGAGCATCAGTGAAGGGGGGGCTCTGAGAGGCTGGGAGATGGCTCGGGTGCTAAGTACTTACCTTGTAAGAATTAGGCTCTGAGTTCACATCACCAGTACCCATATAAAATCTGGGTGCAATAATGCACCTGTAACCCCAGGAATGGGGAAGCAGAGCTAGGCAGATCAGGGGACTCCCTGGCCAGCCAATCTAACTGAATTAGTGAGTTTCAGGTTTAATGACAGATCCCTCAAAAAAAAAAAAAAAAAAAAAGGTGGACAGCAAATGGACAGGACATGTGACATTAGCCTCTGGCCTCCACGAACACACACACACACACACACACACACACACACACACACACACACACACACGCACGCACGCACGCACCACCTGCACAGCGTTCTGCACAGACATGAACAGAAACACTATTCATTCCTTTGCTCCCTCTCTCTCTAAGGGTCTATAGAAGACTCTGAGGAGCTTGGTGACTTCTCTCCCTAGATTGTTCCCCAGGTCACTGTTCAGTGAAGTGTGGAAATTAAGACATATACACAAGTGATGGAGAAAAATAAATTATGCAACCAAGTCAGGACCTTAGCTGTAAGTTCAGGACCATGTTGGGTAATCTGTTTGCAAAGTGGGGCTCCAGGAATGACGAGGATGCCCTCCCTGATGTCTGTCCTTTGTGTACCTATATGATACTTATGTTTTTCAGAGCATCCTCCTCAAGTGGACAAAAGGCTTCAAGGCATCTGGCTGTGAGGGCGAGGATGTGGTCACCTTGCTGAAAGAAGCAATCCATCGTCGAGAGGTGGGAGACAGTATGAGTCCTGGTGCATTGTTCCTTGGTGCCCAACGTGGCCGCCGTATTCAGAGTCAGGCCAATATCACATGTTATTGCTTTGCTGGAGGGAATTAACTTCACCACTCAGCCACAGGGCATGGGCACCCAGGGAAGCCCGTGGTCCAGGTGCTGCCGTAAGGGCTTTGAGGAAAAGCGAAGTTGAATGAGGAGAGCAGAGAGGAGCGAGCGCAAGGGGGCCATTGTGTCATATATATCCCCCCCGTGTGTGTGTGTGTGTGTGTGTGTGTGTGTGTGTGTGTGTGTGTGTGTGTGTGTGCGCCAGAGAACAATCTTAGATGTCATTCCTCATGGACTGTTCATCTTGTGCTTCTTTTTTGAGACAATGTCTCACTTTGTAAACCAGCCTGGCTTGCAACTCAAATAGATCATCCAGCTTCAGCCGCCCACCCGAGGACTGCAATCAAAATTATATGCTATATGCACTTACCACACCTGGCTTGTTTTGGTTTTTGAGATAGGGGAACAGTTAGGCTAAGCTGGTTAGTCAGCAAGCCCCAGGGATCCATTGGTCCCCACTTTCCTGGTGTTGGGATTAGAAGCATGCACCATCATGTATATAAAGACAGGAGTTTTCATGGGTTCTGAAAATTGAACTCTGGTTGTCTGTCATCCGTGATGGGAAAATGGCTGTTGCTCTTCTCCGACTGATCTGTCTCCCCACGCATAGAAGAGGTGATCTTAATGTCGTAGTCCCTGGAGGTCTAGGTCTCAGCCTGAGGAGGAATTATCTGAGCACTGATGGGTGAGATGAGGAATGAGCCAGGGCATATACTATTTGGTGTGTGTGTGTGTGTGTGTGTGTGTGTGTGTGTGTGTGTCTAAACAGAGGAGACTGGAATTTGTTGACTAGACATCTGCTTCTGCCATCAGGAGTTTGACCTGGATGTAGTTGCCGTAGTGAATGACACAGTTGGAACTATGATGACTTGTGGCTACGAAGACCCTCACTGTGAAGTTGGCCTCATCGTTGGTAAGGGCACTAGTTATCCTGAAAGACCCCCAAATGAGGACCTTTCCTCAGAAGGAGACCCTGAGTCCCAGAGACCAAACTGAGCCACGAATATCAGATGCAAGTTGCATGAGGGTTTATTTGGGGGGCGAAGGTACCTCCGGGCGGCAGTAACTCGGGGAGCTAACTGGCGCACTGAGGCTTTGTTCAGGGGCTTTTTATTGCATAGGGGAGAGCGGGAGGCAGACTTACAGAAGCAAAAGGCGTGGTTATAGGGAAAACAAGGAAATCATTTGCTCATTTAAACAACAACTTTTACTTATTGGATGAAGGCCTAGTGGCGGGAAGAAACGGCGAGAGGAAACGGCCGCTTGCTGGGAGGGGGGCTTCCTGAGCATTGACCCTCATTACAGACTTCTTGTGGTATGCGGTCCCAGTCACGTACTTCTGGTTATCTGATGGTTCCTTAGCAACCCTTTTACTATCTGCTCGAAGGCTTGTGCTTGTGTGTGGGGGGGGGGGGACGGGGGACCCTGGGCATGTCTAGGCAAGCCTGGACAAGTCACCTAAACTGAATGCCTGGGTCAAACCCTAGAACCCAGAGTCTTTCAATCCTTCCCACATGGGGATGCGTGGCCTGGGGTGGATGGAAGACTGGTGCTGATGAGGACTGGTGCCCTCTGATTGACAGGTACTGGAAGCAATGCCTGCTACATGGAAGAGATGCGAAATGTGGAGCTGGTGGATGGAGAGGAGGGACGCATGTGTGTCAACATGGAGTGGGGGGCTTTTGGAGACAACGGCTGCCTGGATGACTTTCGCACAGAGTTTGATGTCGCTGTGGATGAGCTCTCTCTAAACCCTGGCAAACAGAGGTGAGCCCTCATCTGTGTTTAGGACTGTCATCCCAGAACGGGACCTTGATTGCCTAGGCCCTCCACCATGGCATGTTCCCACATACCTGTTCTCTGGAGGACCCTAGTGAGATTCTCCTTCAAAGACACCAAACACACCAACGAGGTCTGGGAGGATGCATTAGAAGCTAGGTCTCAGACTGAGAAAAACCAGGTGGGAACTGGAAACACTTGGTTCCCAGGGTGAAGAAGCCGGTTGCTGTTGTTCTGCCAGAGGGGAGCCTTCTCCAGTTCCTCAGCATCTTACTCCTCTATTGTTAGACGGACAAGCATCCCCAGTGTTACAGAGCCTCGTGCAGTGTGGGGGCTTAGGGCTGAGCTAAGATCTGCCACTCTTCTACAGTGTCACCAGACTGAATTAGTCAAAGATCTTGGTCCTTTAGAATACACTTTGCCAATGATTAGTCTAAATTGGAAGCTTTAGACTAAGGTACCTCTGCAAGCCAGGCAGGTACCATTAGTGAAGGAAGCAGGCTATAAAATGATAATGTCTTCGATGATTCTTTAGCTTTTTAAAAAGGCATTGTATGTAGTCTGAAGACCCTTAAGCCATGTCATAGTCATGGTTGGTTCCAGAAGTGGGGTGGGGGTGGCTGTTGACATCAGTTACTTGAGGTACAAGGGAAAACATGTAAGCCGCCCAGTGTAGTTAAAGATGAAGGCTCAGCCATCCTCCCCTGGTCCTGGAAGTGGTTTTGGGTTTGTGAGTGTGTTTCTTCCTAAGGAGCTGTTAGACATCAGGTGGTGAGTTTGGGTCAATGTTTGAGGAGATTCCCGGATGTTGCCTGGCTAACTCGGGAGCTGTTCCTTTCCTCAAGGGGAGTTTGCCAACCCCGCTTTCTTTCTGCCTGGACACATTTGCCCCTTCTAACCTCCATGGATTCTGTCACACTGCAGATTCGAGAAGATGATCAGTGGTATGTACCTGGGCGAGATTGTGCGCAACATTCTCATCGATTTCACTAAGAGAGGGCTGCTCTTCCGTGGCCGCATCTCAGAGCGCCTCAAGACAAGGGGAATCTTTGAAACCAAGTTCTTGTCGCAGATTGAGAGGTAAGGATGGGAGGCTTGGGAAGAAGGTGGGACCATGTCCTCAATTTTTCTCCTCACGAGTAAACAAGCTAGCAGGTTTCCACAGCTCTTGTGGAGGTCAGGACATAGCTCACAGATGTCTGCTTACAGTGGGTTACCCATTCCTGACTGACACTCCCCCAAAGAACAATGGATAGGTAGGGGCCATGAAAAGTGTTATTTTTCTTTTTATTAAAGACTGAATATTGGGGCTAGTCTGCTTATAGGATGGGAATTTCCTTTATTTTTAGTGTTGTTTGGTTTTGGCTTTCTTGAGACAGGTCTCACTATGTAGCTAAGGTTGCCCTTGAACTTGTAACAACCCTTCTGCTTCAGTCTCCTGAGAGCTGGGGTTACAAGCATGACCCAGCACGCCTGTGAGCATCATTTATGTGGTAGCCATGCTGGGTGTCAAATAGAACAAGGGGCCATGTGCTTTGTCACCTGTGAGAAAAAGGAGTAAATATGTAGTGCTCAAGAGCCAGAATGAGCACCTCTCCTCACACACACACCTGCCTGGGGACCACCAGGCTTTCCTGTGCATACCTGAGCATCCATTGTCTCCCTTCCATACAGTGACTGCCTGGCCCTGCTGCAGGTCCGCGCCATCCTGCGTCACCTAGGATTAGAAAGCACTTGTGATGACAGTATCATCGTGAAGGAGGTGTGTACTGTGGTTGCCCGGCGCGCGGCCCAGCTCTGTGGCGCAGGCATGGCTGCTGTGGTGGATAAGATAAGAGAAAACCGGGGCCTGGACACCCTCAAAGTGACCGTGGGTGTGGACGGGACTCTGTACAAGCTCCATCCTCAGTGAGTACCTGACCCTGGGGCCTTCCCCATCTTCCTGTCCCTCCAAAGAGTGTGTTTAATTAATGCTTAGTTTGGAGAACTGATGGTGATGGTCCTTTTGCTGGTTTGAGAGCCTTTGCACAATTGTGGGTTACTACTTTTCAAGGCTACATAGCAACTTTTTTGTTTTTGAGGCAGGGACTTAGGTTGGTCTTGACCTCATTTTATAGCTGAGGCTGGCCTTGAACTCCTATTCTTCATCTCCAGAGGTGAGACAACAAGTGTGTCCTACCACACCTGGCCAGGGAGGAGATCACATTTTTCCACTGATCACATTACTGCTATTTCTGTGTTGATATGTTGTTTAATCATTTTGACAGTTATGAAAAGGGCTGCGGGGATTATTCTAGTAGGCTTACTCTACAATTCAAGCAAGGCTTTTCCCTGTGGTCAAATACGGGCTAGAGAGATGGCTCTAATTACCACACAGCAGCCACTCAACTCAGTTCTTGTGTTAATAAAGTTTTTGTAAGAACACAGCCATGCCCGTGTTGATGTACTTTATTTATGTTCAGATGTCAGAGTAGTCAAAAGAAGACGCATAACTCACAACGCTGAAGCATGCATGAGAATGTGTCTGTGTGGGAGTATGTACAGGAGAGTGGGGGTGTCCTTGGAGGCTGATTGATTGCCAGGAACTGGAGTTACAGGCTGTTGTCAACAGCCCAAAATGATGCTAGCAACTAAATATGTCTCCTGAAAGAACAATAAATGCTCTAATTACAGAGCCATCTCTCTAGCCCACATTTGACCTTGATAATTATTTGTATACGAGGTAGAGTTGGGAAGTGTGGGGAAATTGTGTACAAGGGTACATTGCCCATGGAAGCCAGAGGATGGCATTAAATCTTCTCGCCCTGGAGTCACAGGCCATCGTAAATCACCACATAGGCTCTGGGATCCTCTGAGAGTGTTGCATGCACTTCTCAGTACCGAGCCACCCTTTCCATCCCTTGTATTTGTTAAGCTAGTCTCTTGTATTCCAGACCAGCCTCCAACCTTCTATATAGCCAAAGATAGCCTTGAGCTTTGATTCTCTTACCTCTGCTTTTTGTTTGCTGAGATTATAGACATGGTCTACCATGCTCAGTTGATGCTGGGAATGAAACCCAAGGGCCTCACTTGTGTTGCTAGGCAAACACTATCGACTGAGCTAAATCCCAGGATTTATTTAGAAGAAAGTCCACCAGTATCTCAAGACCTTTGTGCTAAACTTGAGCCTCCCACTCTTGATAGGCCACTGTGTTGTAAGACGTGGGTGTCCTGGCCCCTTCAAGCCTCAGTTTTCTGGTACCCAGTACATAGTAAATGTTCCCTATTTTGTGGGTGTCGTGATTCTCATCTTTATTGTTTCCAACTTCATCTGAGGGCACAAACCAGTCACATTTCTTCTCTCTCTTTCCAGCTTTGCCAAAGTCATGCATGAGACCGTGAAAGAATTGGCTCCAAAATGTGACGTGTCCTTCCTGGAATCCGAGGACGGCAGTGGGAAGGGAGCGGCTCTCATCACCGCGGTAGCCTGCCGCATCCGTGAGGCCGGGCAGAGGTAGAGCAGAGACCGGACGGGACTTCTCTGCTTCATGGCCACTTCCCTGCTTTAAATTATGAGGATGGACTCCTTGGCATTTCCTTGGCAGAGAGGACCCTCTAAGACTGAGATTTTTGTCTCTTTATAGTCACTGTAGAGTTCGCCACTCAATCCTTGACCTTCCTGAAAATCAGAAGTATGGAACTGTTCACAGTTGCTCCTGTTACCTCCTGAGATTGTTCCTCTCCCATTCACTTCCTGTGCAGGCCTATGGGATGGAGATAGTCTTGAAGACATGGTTGCCTCATCTTGGATCTGAATGTGATATTTTTGTAGGGCGAGAACTAACTATCCCTGAGAGGGTGTTGCTTCTTTTGTCAGAGGGAGGAGTAGAGAGCTGTCTTCCGGGTGGCCGGATGGCTGACCCCTCCTCAACTCAACTATCTCAAGCATCTCCCAGCAAGCTCTAACATTTGCTGTTCTGGAATAGAGAATCCAAACCAAAGCCAACAGTTCACACCTCCTTCAAGTGTTTGTAGCTTTACCTCACATGGGCTGGATGCTTCATCCATGAACAACAGACCTTGGGGAAGGGCGGCTTTTGGTAGCTTTTTAATGTATTCTTTTTCCCCTTGCAGAAGTGGAAACACTGTTTTTTGTTTTTTAACTTATGTTTGAGATTTATTTAGTTTGTGACACAGGCCCTCCTTCTCCTTCATTGTGAAATGGTTAATTGTAAGTAATGTATTTATATGTTCCTTTGTTCTGTACATAGCTGGCCAGGGTCTAGTGACTCGGCCTCATTAGTAGATTGGTATAGTTCAGGGTGTAAGGTGGACACTGACTGGTGCCTAGAAACACCTCATTCACCTGAGGGAAGAGGAGAGATGTGGTGGGTGAACTGCAGAGCACTGGCCTCCGGTCTTCTTCCTCAGCAGTCTGAGAAGTGTGTGCATGGCAGGGATGGAGACAGGTCTGCTCCCCAGTGGAAGACGCCATGGCAGCTGACTGCTCTGTCCCGCTCTCTTGAGTGACATCGCCTAGGATTTTAGCCAAAGGAAGCTGAAGGATTTGTTCGAATACTCACTGCTTAGAAAACTTGGTTGTAGGTCAGTCAGTGTTTTAAAATAGTTTGGCAAGCTAAAGGCAGCCACCAAAAGAAAAATGTTTTTAAAGTTATATCTGATCGTCAAAACAAACCAAATGAAGCAATGAAAAAGCCAAACCGGACCTCAGGGATGTCGTACCTCCGCCCTCCTAACAGGCCCTGCCTCAGGTTTGTCTTCTGTCTCTCTGCTTCCCTGGACTGAGCCGAATTGAGCTGCTGACCCACTTTTTTATACGTACTATTTATTTCAGACTGTCGAGGAACGAGGGGGTCATGAAAGCCCCATCCTCTGCTCTCTGAGCATACGGTTCATTCTGAATCCAAAAGCTCACTTCTACCCTAGAAATAACAAATTGAACCCGGATACGGCATGATAAAGAGGGAACAGCCTTGTAACACTAATAAATAGGATACGAGGTCAAGACAGAAAGACCAAGAGAAATTCACCATGGTTATATCTAAGTTTTGCTCATTTTTCAGTTGTGCAGAGCTTGGGTACAGCTGAACAAGGTGGGGTACAAAGAAATGGAAAATGCCCAGGTCCTCCTGGGACGCCCAGAGAGAAGGCTGGATCTTGGTCTCTCCTGGGCTGGCATTGCCTGTGTGGTGTGACACCCCTTTCTCCCCACATCAACTCAGACCATTGAAAGCCAAAGCCACCTACAGACAGGTGGACCACTAGAGGAAAGCCATGGAGTGCGGATGGACTTTGACTACATTTTTGAATCTTAAATTTTAAACTTTAAAAAACCAGGCCCCATCTATGAGAGAGGACACTTTTTAGGTGGAGATGTGTGTGTGACTAGCTTTTAAGGAGATGTTGGCTTTCAATCCAGAGTTTGAGGCAACATGCCGTGTTCCTGGGAGGCTAACTGCTCCCAGCTGGATGGTCCTCTGCTAATGCTGCTTTGTGTGATATTCAATGAACCTTTGGCTCATCTCAAACCCCTGGCCACTCGGCCTAGTGAGTCTGTTGTCACCGTGTACAGTACAGAACTAGTTGAATTAACCATGTGATGTTAACTATTATTAATAAATTTTAACATTTTTTTTCAAAATATTCAGTGTGTGATTAGATCTTAAAAATGGGCATTTTTGAGAGTGTGGTCATGGTTGGGCAGGTTAGCATTTCCTGGTCAGTCTGATCGATCATTGACGCGATCAATACATTTAGAGTGTAGTTATCTTTTGGTATCCATGGAGACGAATTCTGGAATACTAAAGCCTTTAGATGTTCAGAAACTTATCTTTTTGCTGTGATGAAAGACTGTGGACAAGCAGCAGGAACCCAGTGCTGGGGGTGAAAGCTGAACCTTGGGCTAGAAGCAGAAAGTAACGATAGAAATGGTGTCAGACCTTAACTCCCGAATCCTGCCCCCAGTGACACACTTCACCAAGGCCATGATTCCTAAACAATTTCCCCCTCCCCACCCCAAGCAGCACCACAAAATGGGTACCAAGTATTGACATGCCTGAGATATGGGGCACATCTCATTTAAAACATCACAAATCACTCACATAAAACAAAATAGTTCACATTAGCCTGTAACTTACATTCTCTGGTTCCACTTTCCTCACACTGGTAAGTGGTTCCTACACTGGTGTTCAGGGACTAAACACACAGGAAAAGTCTGTACATATTTGGTGCAAATTTATTTTTTTCTAAGATATTTCTAATATATATAAATATTTTTTAAGTGCTCCAGCACTTGAACCCAGGGCCACCCAAGCAACCCTGCCACTTAACTGCATCTCTTTGTCTCTTCCCAACCCCTCTTTGGGATAGCCTCATGTAGCCCAGGCTGGCCTTGAACTCCTGGTCCTGCTTTAGCCTCCCCTGTGCTGGGAGTACAGGCGTGTGCCTCCACACCTGCTCCCAGTCCTTTTTATACTTGACACTTCTTCTCACTAACTTGCTCAGTGTGGCCTTAACTCCCTCCAGCCCAAGCAGGCTTTGGGTCTTGCAGCCTCAACCTCCTGGGTAGGTGCATTAGACTGCCTTTCTTTTTCGAGACAGTCTCTCACTATGTATTCCAGGATGACTTGCAACTTGCTATGTAGACCAGGCTGGTAACAAATGTATGGCAATCCTGCTTACCCTTCCAAAAACTTGGAGCACAGGTGTGAGCCACTGTAAGCACCTTGATTAGAAGGTGGCAGAGAGTTGAGCTGAGTATTGGGAGACTGGATCCAGGCAGTATGCACTTGAAGTCTCAGGGCAAGTCAGCAAGTTCCAGGCCACTGGAAGACCCTGTCTCAGAAAAGATAGCTGAGATTGATCTCTCTCTCTCTCTCTCTCTCTCTCTCTGCCCCCCCCCCGTGTGTGTTACTTTTCTTGCCTTTACATTTAAATGTATGGTTGACAAGATAGTTCAGTATATAGATGAGTTTAGCTTGATGGGGTTGGAGAGGTGGAAATGGAGAGCACCTGCTGTTCTCAGAGGTCCTGAGTTCAAGTCCCAACAACCACATGGCATCAAACAATAATTCATAATGGGATCTGATGCCCTCTCATGGAGTGCAAGCATAGATACAGACAGATTACATTTACATAAATAAATAAATCTTTAAGAGAGCTTGATAGGCAAGCCTGGAACCCTCCATAGACAAGAGCTGATTCTCACAAATTGTCCTCTGACCTACACACACACACAAGGAGGGGCATTTGTAGCCTTACCCTACACTAAATCTGAGGTGGGATAGGGCTAGGCTGTGAATGCACGAATCCTGTTTTCCCTTCCATGCAGCATTGCTTGGTAAAGTGCATCCCAGTGGCAGAACAGTGAATAGTACCAAGAAGCAAACTTAAGCAGTTGAGAATGACCTTGAACTGATCCATCTAGTGCTGGAATTCTAAGCATGTGCCACTGTGAGAGCCAAGGTCTGTCTACCTTGTAACCCAGAGACATTTTGAGGAGTTAAGTTACTATTTTCTGAAGGTCAGGCCTGTTTCTGAGTAATCAGGAGGACATTCCAACCTAACCACAGTATTTATTCCCTTACCAATCAACTACTGTCCACCTGGATGACAGATAATGTTAGAAAATTGCCCTAGATGCCAGCAGATAACAGCACTATAGCACTCCCCAGCACAATGACAGCATTTCTGTGGTTTGTCTCTTGAAAAACCCTGCTTTGGGGGGCTGGAGAGATGGCTCAGCGGTTAAGAGCACTGTCTGCTCTTCCAGAGGACCCTGGTTCGATTCCTAGCACCCACATGGCAGCTAACAACTGTCTGTAGTTCCAGTTCCAGGCAAACACCAAGGCAAATACATAAATAAATAAATAAAGTTCAAAACAAAACAAAACAAAAAACCCTGCTTTGAGCAGCAGGGGCACCCTTCTCTGGCTGCAGCTGTGACAGTTAAGAGTTGGGTGCTGTATCTTGAACACGCAACTTGAACAACACACTTGGATGGTGTGTTATTGGGGATCCTTCCGGGGGTTGTTGACACTGGGCACACCACCTCCAGTCCAGCTCCTGAGCCTATCTGGTTCTTCAGAGCAGATTCCCTCAGATTCCCCCTCTGGGCCTCTCTGAGTGTTTGAGGCTGGTTTGGTCCTGTGGTATCGCTCAGCACAGTGTGGGACCTCTCTCCCCAGATTACTTTGGCCTCTCTAGAAGTCTGAGTGAAAAGCTCACATGCTACTTCCCATGAGGGTTGGGGTATGCTCCCCACAGAGTGAGCCCAGACAGCTAGCTCCTCATAGACTGGATACTGGATGAGCAGGAAGGTGTTTTTTTGTTTGTTTTTTATGTAATTTACATTTCCATGCTGTGAGGGTTTCAATGTCCCACAGATAGCACATTCTCACCCCTTTCCCAGGCTGCCTCCCTGCCCATTCCCACATCCTTCATCTGACTTCAGGAAAAATGAATTTCTTTCAAGCGAGCAGACGGTCTGCACTCAAACTGCTCACAGCTTGGAAATAGCGTTCCCAGGCTCGGTCGACTCCCATCCAGCCCCTTTCTCTCTCTCTCTGTTTTCTTTAGCTGGGCCCCAGGTGCAGAAGGCTGAAATGTAGGCACACCCCCTGCTTTGGGCACGTTTCAGTCTTTGCACAAACCCTGGCTTTTCTGTTTTCTTAGCCGCTTCAAGCCTCTCCCGCCTTGTTCTTCTTTTCCAATAGGCAGTCTCAGCACACTGCTTGACGCCACCTTGTTTTAGTATTTTCAGTCTGGATGAAGCATCATTGTTAAGTGCAGTCTCTGGTTTTCTTTGTTTCTTTTTCTTATGATACAGAGGAAAGGCAGGGCCCTGCAAGTGCTAGGCATGAGTTCTACCACTAAACTGTAGTTCCCGGACCCCTTTGAGGCTTTTAAAACTGTACAAGACAGTTAGCTAAAAGCCTCTTTTTGTCTACCCCCCCCCATATATATTAAGTGGTGTGTGAAAGCGTGTGTGAGAGAGAGTGTGAGTATGTGTGTGTGTGTGTGTGTGTGTGTGTGTGTGAGTGAGAGAGAGAGAGACAGACAGACAGAGACAGAGACAGAGAGACAGAGAGAGAGACAGAGTGTATGGAGAAGTCCATTATGTGGGTCCTAGGATCAAACTGAAATCATTAGATTCATAGGTAGGTCCTGCCAATCTAGAACATTTAAAGGCTCACAAACTGTTGTGTTTATATCTATTTCACTGTTTCTAGTAGTCACAAATGTCTCCTTTTGTGTATACTCTGTATCCTCATGGGTGGACAAGCACACTGACCCGTCTGTGTCTACAGAAACACCCTGGCTTTGAGCTCCTTGTAATGGCTAATCTTGGTGGCTAACTCTGCTAAACTCCAAGATTCTGGGCACTCCTGTGAAGGGTTTTCTTAATCAGATTATTTGAAGCAGGAAGACTTACACATGAAAGGACTCAGCAGAGGGAGGCTTTTCTATTGGCTTGTCCCACTCTTGATGACTTGTTTATCCACACTGTAGCCAGTTTTCAATCAACTTCTTCAGGATTTCAATGTAGCCTGAAGATCAGTAGCTCTCTAGGAATCCCCCAGGACTCCAGTGTCAGATTGGGACTGCTGAAACACTTAGTCCCCAGGTCTGAACCAGTGTTGAAGGGTATTGGCCTTTCAGCTGTGACAGCCATCTTTGGGCCATTGAGACTATCTTCTTTGGACATGCTGTCCCTGTCATGATGGACTCTAACCCCCGCCCCCAACCATGAGGAAGTCCTTGAGAAACCCTTTCTTCTGATGGATGTGCAGGGCAAATCACAAGAGAAACTTTTAACAAAAGAAAAGCTTCACTAGGAACGTACTTGCCTGCTGTCAAGATCCCATTTTTCCAGCCTCCACCTCACTCAGAAATCTATCTCTTTTTTGTTTGTTTTTTAAGATAAGATTTCTCTGTGTAGCCCTGGCTGTCCTAGAACTCCCTCTGTAGACCAGGTTGGCCTCGAAGCATCTGCTTCTGCCTCCCAAGTGCTGGGGTTAGAGGCATGCACTACCACCACCTGGCACAATCTATTATTTTTATTTACTAAATTAGTCAAACATTCTAAGGGCCAAAAAAAAAAAATTCACTGTTCTATTGAGAAATATCAGGCATTTTTGTAAATCATTTTTATTTCTGACAGCCTTGCTAAAATTGGTTTTAAAACTATTGGGTCATTAGTTGTGTTGAGACAGGGTATCACTGGGTATCCCTTTCAGGCTGGGAGCTCATGATATTACAAGTTAGACTCATACATACCTTCTTACCTCAGACCCCAACCCAAGTATTAAGGTTATAAGCATGAGTCATTGTGCCTTGGTAGGCTCTAGTATTGTGATGGGTTTGTATGGAGGTGGTTATAGTGCTACACGGAGTGACATTTTAACTTTTCCTCCCATTTAAATTAGTAAACATACCCTTCCCTACTTAGCTTACCACATTCACTGGAATCTTTAGTGCTAGGTTAGACAAAAGCAGAAGCAACACATTTTTGTCTTAATCTTGAAGGCAATGAAAGATCTTTTTTTTCCCTTTATGAAAGAAATACCAGCTAACCAGGAATGGTGGCTCAGGTGTTAAATTCCAGCCTCTGGGAGGCTAAAGAAAAAGAAGTATTAGTTTGAAAGCAGGCTGGGCTGTTTTGATTCCACCCCATAAAAACAATTGCTAAAGAATTTTTGGTATCAATATAAAGAATTTATTTGTTTAAATTTTATTTATAATCATATGTGTGGTTATTTTTTAGTTTCGTGTGTGTGTGTGTGTGTGTGTGTGTGTGTGTGTGTGTGTGTGAGAGAGAGAGAGAGAGAGAGAACCCATTGAGGTCAAAAGAGGGGATGAATCTTCCAGAGCCAGAGTTATCAAACTCAGATTCTCTGCAAGAACAGTATTCACTCTTAACTGCTAGGCTGTCTGTCTAGCCTGGAAGAATTCTATAGCTCGAAGTTTCTGGCCCAGCCTAGTTAGCCTCAAGGTCCAGACACACCTGCAGCGGCTTTGTCCCAAATAATCATACAAAGGCTTATATTAATTACAAACTTTGGCCTAGCCTTAGGCTCTTGATCAACTAGCTCCTACAACTCAACACATTTTCATTAGTCTGTGTATTGCCATGTGGCTCATGGCTCACCTGTACAATTACATCTTGGTTCTTCAGGCAGAAGCTTCAGTGTCTTCCTGACTCCGCCCTCCTTTGTCTTTATCGCTGCTTGGATTTCCTGTCTGCCTCTCAGCTGCCTTGCCATAGGCCAAAACAGTTTCTTTATTAACAAATGGTAATGAAGCATCTTCACAGTGTACAGAAAGACATCCATGTCACTTCCCCTTTTCTGTCTAATCAAAAAGGGTTTCAGTTTTAACATAGTAAAATTACATATAACAAAAGTTATCAAGCAAGAATTACAATTACAGTATGTAGTCTATTGTATTTAGCACAATTTGAGAAAATATTCTACTATCTATCCTACTTTGTGAGGCTAACGTATATCTAATTACCTTCTATCATAACTAAAGAAAACTATAATTATAACTATCTAGTATTTAACTCCATCAACAGATGGATATAATATTGCCTGAATAAGAAAAGGGCATTGTAAACAACTACCAAAATTCTAGAAATAACAGAGACATCCAGCTGACTGACAGTCACCTAAAGTTCTTCTACAATGTTGGGAAATCTATCATCAGCCTACAGGGCTAGAGTCTCTGGCATACTTTTCAGTGAAGCAGGAAATTTGAAAGACTGCTCTGCCTATTCTGACAGTTTGTCAGTGGCTTCTCCCTGTGTCCTTCAGAATGTCTGGCAGTTTTCTCTGTGAAGCAGGAATCTGAAGGACCATCTGGGCTTGTTCTGCCAAAGTTCAGTGGCCATTTTTTTATGGGTCCTGCATGTCTAGTTTATGCAACATACTGTCAAGCAGTCAAGTCAAGAACAATTTCTTTTCCAATGGCTAACTTTTACCACAAAGAAAGTAAATTTCATATGGAGTTTCTTTGATGCCCATCATTCTCTTGAAGTAGATTGCTGCTGCCAGGAGCAAACATGTCTCACTGTCCAGACAAGTCTAAGTTCTTAAAATATTTTAAATGTCAGCTGGAGAGATGGCTCAGAGGTTAAGAGCGTTGGTTCTTCCAGAGGACCTGAGTTCAATTTCCAGTAACCACATAGTGGCTCACAACCATCTATAGTGAGATCTGGCACCCTCTTTTGATGTGTAGGTATATATATATATAAAATATTTTAAATGCCATATTCTGTAGATCTTTAAAGTGTTTGAAGATTACCTATCTAACTGAAAGAAGTACTTGCTTTTTAAAAGTAGATTCAATAATCTACCTTTTTATCCTATCATATCTATGTCCCCTTTTATTCTCTATCAAGATAGGCTATAATTAATAACCAAATCATCTAAACAAAAATAAAGATCCATAATCTATTTTTGGGAAATGTGGGTGTAGTTTTTTAGGCTACTTCCTGCTGATTGGGGCACTGGTAATCTTTGAAGGACCCTGAGGTTGGATCATCTTAGTAGCCTTGAAGCTGATGTGGATGTTGGATCATCTGAGCATTCTGTTCCATCAGAGATTTTTTTTCAAACCATATTAGCCTAGAAGCAATCTATAGATTCTCATCTTCTTTGGAAACAAAAGCAGAACCTTTTTTTCAAAGCAACATATCCTTAGACCCAAATTTCAAAGTCAAGATAACTTTAAAATATATATGTTAGTTTAACTTCACAATGTCTCTGCTTACAAAGTTTATCAGATTCAGTCATAGTTCAACAGGGCTTGGCTGATGTGCCTTTTCATCTCTTATAACCTCTGGTCCCCTTCCACTCTGTGTTCTACCTCTGAGGAAATTGGGTCATTTGTCTGGAGTAGCCCTGGGAGACATCTCTAGTGACATTTTTGGCTGTCCTGTCTTTCCATAAGTTGGTAATCAAGTCTGGACTCTGGATCGGATTTTGTTCAAATATCAACATCCCTGGGAGGGTTGGGCTACATTACTTTCTTGTCTGTGTTGTGTCTGCAGTTATTTCTCCCATTTTACTGTGCATCCCATTTAATTCTGCTTTCTTTCCTCACCCCTTTTAGGGCCAGTCCTGCCTGAATATTATTCCATTAATCTTTTTAAAGAACTAATTTTTATTGTCATTTTTTTGTTCCCATTCTCTTTCTCTACTTTATTACCTTTCAATAAGTATTTTAAAATTGTTTATTATTATTATTATTATTTTGTTTTTTGAGGCAGTGTTTCTCTTTGTAGCCCTGGCTGTTCTGGAACTTGCTCTGAAGACCAAGCTGGTCTGAAAGGCCATTGCAAGAAAACCCCCCCTCCATCAGCTTTGTTAATTGTAGACTTACTGGAAAATGTTACACCCTGCTCCCACACCCTATAGTCAGGAAGTTAGCCCGCAGTGCTTAAAATACCTGATGTCTAAGGTAACTCGGAATTCGTTTACCCACCCAGATTCCAAGAAAAACCACCAAGACATCTGGCCTGGCCAGATGGCTGCACCCTGGAAGACCCTGTTCCCCCGCCCTGGTAGAACTGCCCCATAAAAGGCCTGCGAGCCTTGGATTTGGGGTCGCCAGTCTCTTCTCATGCTGTGTGACCCGTGAGCTGGTGTTTAATAAAGCTTCTTTGTAACCCGATATCGGAGTGAAGCTCTCTGTTCTGGACGCCGACTCTAATATTTGGAGGTCCCACCGAGATAGGTAAGGATGGTGGTGAGTTGGCGGGGAAGCAGCTGTTCGGGCGGCCTGTGAGGACCCTCAGACGGTGGGGGACAGACGTGTCCTGAACCCACAGGCTGCAGCTCTGGAGGACGCTCTAGAGTGTGGGGACCCTGAGATAGGGGCCCCGTCTGGTTCCCTTCTGCCTAGGAGATTTTTCAGACGGCCCGAGCCAATAGATCATCTTTTGGTTTCATTTTCTTTACCATTTTGCCGGCTTGTCTTGTTTGTGTGTTGTGTCTTGATTTTTGTGTCCTTTTGTGTCTGTCTTTATCTGTTTGGAATGGGGCAGTCTGCCTCCACCCCTTTGTCCCTAACCCTTTCTCACTGGTCTGAAGTGACGGACTGCGCTCATCCGGGATTTTGGGGTGCCCCTGAACCCCCACACTGGGACCGGTTGGAGGTAAGAACGAGCTCGAATTGTTCTGTGTCTGTTGTGTCTTTGTCTCTTGTCTGGGCAATTTGACATCTGTATTTTGTACCTGCGCAGGACCAGTATTGTTGGGCCAGTGGGGGAGGCAGGCAGACGTGCCTTGAGTCCGGGCCCCCCTGGTCCCCTCCTTAGAGGTCTCCTCTAGGGTTGTCTGGAGGAAGGTAGGAGTCTTGGTGTCTCCCCTTCCTGGAGAATGGAGCCGTTCACAGCTGCTCCCTTCTGTATCTCTGTAGCCGAGTTGCCCACCCCAAGGATTGTGTTTGCTTTGTGTTTGTCAGTTGTCTCAGTGTTTTCTGTTCTGGAGTCTGTCTACAACGGGAAGACTGGGGACCAAGAAGCCCGGATCTTCCCAAGACCCAGGGGGACCTCTTGTTGCCTGGGAGCATTCCCATAGCAGCCTTCTGAAAACTGTTCATTGCTCTCTTCATGGTTATCTATGCAAATGTTTTAGCCAGGCTACGCCTATTGATGAATGTGTGAGTACATGAAAACTGTGGCCACAGAATGTATGTTTGGACTCCTGTGCATGCATTTTTGTAACTCGGATGTTACCTGCTCATTTGGTTTCATTTCTGGTCAGAAAGTTCTATTTGCCTTGTTGAGAAGTTTTGTCTGTTCCTCAAGAAAGTTATCTATGCTGTTCTGATGTGTTTCTAATTTTGTTAAAAGCATAGAGCTGAGACAGAATGGTTAAAATATTTTTGCTATCTCTATTCTCAATAGCAGTCAGTCACCACCCACAGCTGCCGTGACTGCACTTTTGGTCAAGAATCAGAGCTTAGCAGGAGTTCAAATGTTTTTGATATGACAGTGATAAAAATTATTAAATAAGGTTAAAATCTGTTATAATTAAAAATCTATGCATGAGAAAATTTAAAAGCATATGACATGACTCCATTTTGGATTGCATTTTGGTCAGTCACTGACTGTAGTTGCTGAGACAAAGCGACTGCTGCTTTGATCATTCAGATCCAGTGGGTTTGTCATCTTTTACAGAGGTTGGTAACAAATTATTATTAGAAAAGAAAAACAAAAACTCTATTGCTAATTTCAGATGCTTCGTGTTGATTGTGTGTTGCTACAGTGTATGCATACTGAAGAGAACCACAAAAAAAAGAACTGTGAAAGTTTTTATGTTGTCCAGGGAATGATAGAGAAGGCAGAGGATTGGGATAATAAAGGGACAGGAAAAAGAATGTCTGAAGCAAAGATGCCTAAGGAATTAGGGAGACCGACTGAAGGTATATAGAATGTTATAGAAGGTCAGAGGTGATATGGATTTTGTTTGCTGTGGTTTCTCATACCTGCTAATACTGAATTTTAAAAAGAAACTGTAAGATATTGGGTTAATTCGATTTGGTTTTTCTTCATTTTGAGATTAGCTGATGATTCTTCACTACAAAATGTTTATAACATATGTATGGTTATATGGACATGTATGTGACTTAGAGTTAACTATGTGTGGATGAGAGCTAGCTTTAAATCTGTATGTATATATGTATGTATGTAACTGGGATCCAATTGTGTATGTGTGAATATAACTATAATTGTTAAAATGCTGAAATTAGTTTACTTTTATTAATCATCATGCACTATTGATATTTATGTGACAAGAACTTTGGCAGATGACCTAATTTGAGCATACAGACTCCATGCTGAATGTACGAATAGATTCTATGTGCTAGAAATAGTTTTAATTTATCTGAAAACAAGTTTATAAGTATGTAATCAAGGTTGCAAAGACAGTTTATCTTGCCAGACATAGATCTTAAATCTAAGTTCAGCACATAGTTTTGAGAACAAACTTTTTTAGGATTTAGAGTGATAATAAAGACATCCATGAAATATTTGTGAAGTGTACTAATGAAAACAATGAAAGCTAATTCAAGGCTATTAAGAAACACAAGCAGTCATTCTTGTAAGTACTGTTATTAATTATAGAGTTGAGATTTAGTCTTTTGTATAAGTTTCAGGGTTAAGCTTACAACAAGTAACTAGAAACCAAGTTTTTCTATTCAGATATTACCTGGGCAGCCCTCATATTTCAGAGATCTGCAGAATATGGCATTTAAAATGTTTATTTCTCAGACAGAGACTCCCAGATCCTAACGGTGACCCAAGGTCTCCAAAGAAGATTATGAGACACCAGGATCTTCATCTGGATTGTAGCAGTGCTGACCTGGGCAAGATGCCATAGCACAATGCCTGCCTGCTGCCATGAACCCGGCCTAGATCTGAGGACATTGGAGAATCGATTGACCCCTTTTGCCTAGGAAAAGTAAGGTCAGTCTTCTCCCATATGTCCCTCTACTGTGGGGAAATATTTCCCACCTTTAAGGCCTGGCAGCTGAAGATTGATGCTGTTTGGATACTTCCACCTCCAGCTTAGGTGGAGACCTGGGTATGGCTAACTGGGTATGGACTGGTCTCTGTTGTTTTTAGTAGATTCAGAAGTTGCTCATTCTGCACTTAGGTATAATTTTTCCTTCTCAGATCTCTGCAAGTATTGATGGCTGGGCTAGTTATAATTTTGTCAGCTTGGTAGAATTAGACAATCAGATCCTTCTCCAAGGTGATAGCTAGTTTTCAAGCTCATTTTATAAAGCCTGATTGGGAATACTAATATAACTAAAATTCTTATATCTTTTTGCAATTTGTATGAGCTTCAGAGAGTCATAGAATTTGGATCCACCTCACAGAGGCCAAAAAGATTCCAGATAAGTACAGCCTAAGTTTTTCCCACCTGTCTGTCCCTAAGGATGATACTTCTCTCTTCTGGTTTGGGGACTCCTGCCCTTCCCAAATTACTAAGACTGGGTCCAAGATTTAAATTCTAACCTTTCATTCTCAGTTTAAACATATCTCAACAGATTTCCACTTGACTAGGAGCTCTGGACTTGTTGGAAGCCTGTGAACCAGTTCTACGAATTTGGGCTGTTTCCTGTCTCTCGGCTACTGGATCATACAGCTACGTGCTCCTGACAGAAGCCCTGGAGCTTAGTTCCTTTACTAGCTTTTCAACCTTTTGGGGCCCTAAGAACAACGCCCCAATATCAGCTTGAAGCAGTAAAGAGAATCTACTATGCCCTGGTACACCCCCAAACCCCTAAAAGGTTGAAATGCTAAGTTAAAAGGAAACCTGGCATAGGAGACCTCTCTGCACCCGCACAGAGAACATAACAACCACAAATGGGTCCCTTTTCCTAGTCCTGACCCTCAGTCTATATTGGGCATGCAGTACAGGGCTCACCCCGTGTGTCTCGGTCACTAGTTTCAACCAGTCTAGGGATTTTTGTGTCCTTGTCCGAATCTATCTGAGACTAGTCTATTACCCAGCAGAACAATTTGAGGAACATTTCACAGGCAGGACCCGATTCCCCAGAGAACCAGTCAGTGACACCCTAGACGTGTTGCTAGGAGCAGGGGTGTTAGCCGGAGTGGGAACCGGAGCAGCGGCACTAATAGAAGGCCCTAGGCAATTGGGGATCCTAGAAGTGGCTGTCCAACAAGATCTGTGGGCAATTGAAACCTCTGTTACTGCCCTAGAAAAATCTTTAACCTCAATATCGGAGGTAGTCCTGCAGAATAGACGGGGATTGGACTTGTTGCTTTTGAAAGAAGGTGGTTTGTGCGCTGCCCTAAAGGAGAGCTGTTGCTTCTACACGGATCATACAGGTGTAGTGAGAGAATCAATGACAAAACTCAGGGAAAGGTTAGATGCCAGGGAGAAGAGCTTACGAGGCAATCAAAGCTGGTTCGAGGGTTGGTACAATCAATCCCCATGGCTAACTACATTACTGTCAGCCCTCACAGGACCACTTATTGTGTTCATTCTTGTCCTCATGATCTCAACCGGATCTCAGCTTTTGTACCATCCCAGGTGAATGGGGTCAAAATGATGGTCCTAAGACAACGGTACCAGCCGATATCTAACGACGACCTTTAGGATTAAAGGTCGGCACAAGAAAAAGGAGGGAATGAAAGGCCATTTCAAGAAAAACCCCCCTCCATCAGCTTTGTTAATTGTAGACTTACTGGAAAATGTTACACCCTGCTCCCACACCCTATAGTCAGGAAGTTAGCCCACCGAGCTTAAAATACCTGATGTCTAAGGTAACTCGGAATTCGTTTACCCACCCAGATTCCGAGAAAAACCACCAAGACATCTGGCCCGGCCAGATGGCTGCACCCTGGAAGACCCTGTTCCCCCGCCCTGGTAGAACTGCCCCATAAAAGGCCTGCGAGCCTTGGATTTGGGGTCGCCAGTCTCTTCTCGTGCTGTGTGACCCATGAGCTCGTGTTTAATAAAGCTTCTTTGTAACCGGATATCGGAGTGAAGCTCTCTGTTCTGGACGCCGACTCTAATAGGTCTGGAACTCAGAGGTCTTCCTGCCTCCTGAGTGCTGGGACTAAGGGTGTCACCACCACTGCCTGGCTTTGTTTGTTATTATTTTTTCCTCCTTGAGATTTTGCTTGTTTGCTCCCTCTTTCCTATCTCACTTTCTCAGACTCACACTGAAAGTTGCGTTCGAGGTTACAGACGTCTGGATCCCTGCTGCTCTCTAAATTCTAGGGATTTGGATTCACAGCCATTTTTGGGATGCACAGCATTTGTGGACCAGGGTTAACATTCATCATCACAGATCACCTTGGTGGCTGACATAATCTGTTGTTGTAATGAAATACATGAGTCTCGATACCTTGTATAGAGAAAAGGTTTATTTTATGAATGGTTCTGGCAGCTAGACTGAGTGATCACAGCTGCCAAGGGGCTCTGCAGAGTCCCAGCTTGGCGATGGCATCGTAGGGAAAGCATATAGAGAAAGAGGAAGTAGGAGGCAGGGAGGAGCTGAGCATGCGCTTTTCCCGCCAGTCCAGCCTAGAGGGCACTAATCCCTTCGGAGGGTGCTTCCCCAGTGACCTAATTTCCCTTCGTCTCGAAGCGCCTCCATTTTTTGGTGTCATTTTATTGGGAACCAAGCTTCTAACACATGGCCATTAATCATTTTCAAAATGTGGCACTTGCCCTTCCAAACCTGCCATCGTGAGTTATAAAAATGAGGGTGTCTGAGCGACCTAGCTTGAAGAGCTGCCCCTCTTCTGCTATGTGTAAACTCCATCTGCTGCTGGAGTATTTACCTGAAATTGGGGAATTCTCGGATGAGGTCCAGCTGCTGGTTGCCAGCAGGCAGGAACAATCGCCAAGGCGGCTTCAGATGCAGTGCCTGGTGCTGCCCAAGCCCGAGCAGGTGGAGAATGACAATTTCCCTATTGTGTGCTCAGGAGCTGACAGGGCTTCTCCCTGCCTTCACTCTGAGCAATAACCACAGCTCCACACTCCCTTTCCAAGCTCAGGGCCCATTTCCAGGGCAAGCAGGCAAGAAACACAATCAGAGCGTCAAAATAAATAGAAATGTTGACTCCCCAGCGGCTCCTGGACCTCGGGTCCTCTGAAGGACAAACATGTACTGTGTTTTATTAAATGTTTTTCATCTTAATAAGCTCGAGGAAGGGCTGGAACCATATGTAGCTTCCTGCTAACCCTGGGCACTGGGAAGGCGGGCACTTGGGGTCTCTGACTGGGTGCTTCCACACCACTCAGCAATGCTCGAAATGGCTTTGTTCTGAGGCTGCAGAGTTGCTCTAGGAGACCAGCTGTGCTATCTATGGTGCAGGGCTCTACATCTGGTAGGCCCAGCCAAGCCAGCCAAGCTCTTTTCTTGGCAGTGAGCTACACATTTCTAAGCCCCAGTGTTGCCTGGGGGACATTTGCTCTTGGGCCATAGGATGAAAATATGGAGAAAGTGTGCATGTTTTATTCAGTTTGTATGTATCATACATGAGATGAGCCTGAAGTTGCTGTAAGATAATTGGATGCAAAGAACGTGACAGTGAAGAGGTGGAGTAAAATCCAGTTTTGAGCCCTTCCTCACCAAAGGGGAAGATAGTCCAACATCTTATTCATGATGGAGCAGGAACCCCCGAGAAACCACGCAGGCCAGAGACAATTTAGAAAGACACTGCAGTCCAGAACCTATTATGGCCCCACTACTTTCCAAGCCCGGATGTTGGAGAGCTCCCTATACCTGGCAGCCTGCGGGTGCTATTCTCTCAGACTTAACAGGAGTTGGTGCCCATCCCGTCTGCAACACTTGGCCCAGAGATGTGGAGAGATGGCGCCCCTGCAGGCGGCAAATGCCATCACAGTGTCATCTCAGTGTCATGTCAGCCCTGTCTCAGAGGCTCCCTCCAGTGGCCTCTTGTGGACACTGCATCATTGTTTGGTCCCTTACAACCCATGCTGCTAATGGAAGGCTGACTGCCCTAATCTTAAATACCATGAGGTCTGTTTCATTTGGATTCCTACAACAAATAGACTAAAGCCGTGTGGGTTTGTAGGCAAGAGGGATGGAAAAAAGGGAGAATGGAGAAAAAAGGAACAGGGCAAGGCAGGGGAGGCGAGATACAAGTTTAAGAGAGCTGACTTATCCTTTAAGAGAAACGGCTCCTGACCTTTCTGATGCTGCACCCTTCAATACAGCTCGTGTTGTGGCGACCCCCAACCATAATATTATTTTTGTCGGTACTTCATAACTGTATTTTGCTACTGTTATGAATTGTAATGTAAATATCTGTTTTCCCATGGTCTTTGGCGATTCCTTGAAGGAATGATTGAACCCTAAAGGGGTCTCTGCTCATAGGCTGGGAACTGCTGTCTTAAAGGGAGAGGCAGGAAGCAGTGCGATGGTGGGTGTGTTCAGTCACTCAGACCTTTTGGGCTCTTCTGTCCCATTATGTAATAGGACTGCCGGTGGTGTGTGGCGGCTGCTCAGGTGTTGGGGCTGTTTCCAAAGATAAACAAAGAATTGAATTCCAGTGACAAAACCCCAAAGACTCAGAAAGGGAAAACAGGGTATTTAATTGGGCAGAAAGTGAAGAACAACACCCTGTTGGAATGGACGGAGTCTCCCAGAAAGGCAGACCATCTAGTGGTCTCCAGGCTAGACTTTTGCAAGACCCCTGGACCCCTTGGATCCCTGCCCCCCTCTTTCCTCAAGTCCTCCTCCATGCTCCCATTAGTCCATCTCATTGGATGAGTCCAGGGAGGTTGCATCCCAGCTACAGAGTTCAGCTGTATGACGGAATGCCATCTTTCACTCCAGCCTCTTTGCTGCATCTCTTCACGTTTCTGCATAGACTATCCTCCCAAGCCCCAGGTCTACTAGGGATCAGCTAGGAGATGCCTCAGCTGGTAAGTGTCTGTCACACAAGCCTGAGGAGCAGGGTTCCAGTCAACATCACCCATAACAAAGGCAGGTAGTTGAACCTGTATTCCTAGTCCTGGAGATGTGGACATAGCAGGGCC